>LT635969.1:0-29720 GCA_900128565.1 Stramenopiles sp. TOSAG23-6 | reverse complement strand
GAACATGGTACAACTACGGCAAATCATCAGTGTAGTCAATGTGAATCAGGTAAATTTACTTCTGAAAACAATCAAGACAACTGTACAAATCATCAAGTATGCAAGCAAGGATACAAACTCAATCAACATGGTACCATTTCTTCAGACGTGGAATGTTTGATTTGCCCAGAGGGGACATATTCCCCTGTTGAAAACTCAACAGTTTGTTACCCTTGTGAGCATGGAGAATACTGTCCCGAGGGCACGGGGCCTGATCATAAATGCCCGGCAGGAACTTATGATAAAGATGAAGATCCAAAAACATCTTGTGAGGATTGTGAAGCTGGCAAATATCAACCATTTGAAGGAACATATGGATCATGTTTAAACTGTCAGAGAGGCTACTACTGTGGGCCCAAGAGTACAATGACGAGTTATTGTCCTCAAGGAACAGAAGATAAAGATTTGAATCCGGCGACTGAATGCGTCACGTGTGAAAAAAGGCTTGGCTGGTGGTGCGCTGGGGGTGCGAATCTCTTTGGTCGATGCCCGATTGGATCATATTGTAATGGTGAAACGTTGCAGTGGTGTCCATCTGGTTTTTACGATGATGACTCGGATCCAGCGACTGTGTGTGTACAATGTCCGACAGAACTAGCCTGTCAAGGACAAAATAAACCAGCTTTATACTGTGAAGCCGGGACGTACCGATATTATAATAGATGCTATACATGTTCTGCTGGAAGGTACTGTGAAGGAGGCACAAATAACATCGTCTCTTGTCAAGTCGGTTATATAGATCATGACTCGGACCCTTCGACTAAATGTGAACCATGCACTGAACCAGGTACCCACTGTCCGGCGAATCGTACAAGTCCCGAAATTTGTCCACTTGGACAATGGGATCATGATGCGTCGTATCGTCTTGAATTTGAAACGTCTGGTTATAAGTGTACATCTACTGATCCTGTTGCGTCAACACATTTCGTTAGAAAACGGAAGTGCATAGGAGATAGTTGTTATGATGGAGCATGTGCAATAGAATATGGAGATGGAGATGGAGATTCGATGCGCTTGCCTCGAGGATTAGAAGGAACTGAAAGTGAGGATAACTGCAAAAGTCTTTGTGAAAATGATGCATATTGTCAAGCGTATACTTTTACTAAAGGTGCACAAACAAGTTGTCGAAATCGAGCTTTTCTTGCAAGTTTTGGTGGTACTTTTAATGAAACGAGTGAACCACTTGATGCTAGCTCGGATTATTTTGGTATAACGAGTAGTGTAGGTTTTGTGAGTAGTGATATACAGGAATCATTGTCAGATACATCAGCCTTTGAAAGTGGAAGTACAGATGGCTTTGCCTTTGCAGCCAACGTAGTTCATGATGATACTTCTAATGTGGGTGTCATTTTTGAATTATCTAATTCAAAACTTGATCAGATACGACTACAAGTACGAACAGAGTTATCTACTGAAGCTGCACTTTTTATCTCAAATGGTGAATCTGCAACGAGTCAATTTACTACTAAATGTGCCGACGAATCTGAATCTGACGAATCTGAATCTGCGATGTGTAAATGTTCTGGAGGATATATTCGATTTGGTTCCAATGAAGGATGGACCGAATGGTTAAGTCCTCCTCAAGGAGAAGTTTCGTGCAAACAAGAAAACTTTCAAGGTAGCCCTCAGGGTACTCAAAAAGAGTGTCAATGTTACATACCTCCATCAAATTTTGCGGATGAGCAGTGTCTTCCTATAGATGATACATCTACTGGTTGTGACACAGTTTGGTCTGATGATGATGATGCAAGTGTAACAAAAAAAGATGCTTGTGAAGCTACTACGAGTTGTCGCTATTTTAGAGGAGGTATTATTTTTTCGAAAAGCGATTTAGGTAGTGGTGGTGCACAATCAACACCAGCATTTCCAGAAAAACAATCACACAATTATTTACTTAGAGTTTATCCAGAGAAAAAAGATAATAATGAATGTCCTCAAGATTGTCTAGGGGGGCAAGGTCATGTTAGAACTCTGATGTGCGACAATTGTCTATGCAGTGGATGTTCCGCGGATAAATTCGCGGAAAACTGTAAAGACACAATCCCAAGTAGTTGCAATATATTTGAATTGTGGCGTGATGGGCAACTGTACTCTCAAGTGAAAGATAATTATGAGATCCCGATAAAAAAAATGAGAAACATTGTGAGGATTGGAAGTGATGGCGAAAAGACTAATAATTTTCGGGGTACTATTACAAATGTAAGGTTTTGGAATCGCCCTGTAACTTGGATAGATACATGGAATGATCCGTGTACTGCAAAGGATCTTCGGAGACTCTATGAACATTGTACATCATCATCATGTCCTGGTTGTATGTTATCATCATGTTACGCTCTAATGACTGGACTTGGGTATCAAAAAATCAATTACTCAAGTTGTAATACAGCAAAGGAATATTTGGGAATTAGCAATATTGGATGTTCAAACATCTGGGAAAAGATTGACAACAAATGGACACCAACACCAAGGAGACCTCCCGATGATACATGTAGATTAATTACTACAAAACATCACCAAGATTTGATTGAACAAGGTTGGAAGTGGACAACAGGAAATATAAAACCATCTTTACAGGAAGATACTTCTCTCAATACAACCATGGATAATGGTAGAATAGAACACAATATAAATGCAGTATTTATATCTGATAGTCGTACATGTATGGTCAAAGAGCAGCATACGCGAGAAACATGTGTAGAAGAGTGCAAAAGCACTTACTGTAACGGTGTCAATGTTTTACCAATACCAATAGTACCTCTCTGGGAACAACGCAATGAGTTAGTCATGCCGGTTACAACTACATTTGATTATTTTCAGAATAGTACCGACTGGAATCCATCACAAAATATTCATGACGGTGCGGATGAATGGAGTTGTGGAAATCGCTGTCTTGATGAAGCGGGTTGCAGAGGATTTTTCATAGACATAAATGACCACAAGTGTTATCTGTACTTTTCATCAACTATTCCAGGTATGACTGCCAAGACAGATTCGGATACAAGTACCACTCATGTATGTTTTATTTTTTTTCAATTTCGATTTTTTTTTCGTATGAAATTTTGTACCTAACAATTTTTTTATAATTTTTTTTGAAATATTTTTCCAAAATACATTTCTATTCGATGAGAGTTCCACAAGTTAAAACATCTTTAAACATTTCTTCTCAAGATGTTAAAAATTTTCTTATAGGAGATACATGCTATTTGCCTAACTCTCCTCCAAAAGTAGGTACATGTGCATGCATTGCTGAATTAAATGAGTGTAATAATAATACTCAGGATAATGATTGTAGTCAAAACCCGGAGTGTCACAAATCTCAGAACTGTACAGATGCTACTATTAATCTCAAAAATTGTAGACTTCAAAAGTCGTGTTTATATGAAAAAGAATCATACGACGATAATAAGATTGACCCTGAGTCTTGTGTTGCACGATGTGCGCGGAACAATATTAATGATCTTGCTACGGATTATTGCAGAAGTGTGTTTGTTCATAATGATGGTTCATGCTGTTTGCTCAAAGAGAGTTCAAATGTTATTAGTTCTGAAAATTATTCGTCAGATGCAGACGAAGGGATACACTATGATATGACTCCCTATAATCTGTCGGAAATGGCGAAGCCTGAAGAAGATTCACCCATAAAAATCAAGAGTATATCAATAACAAATGGTACAAAAATACCTGATGCAATTACAGACTGTGGTAAGAGTTGTATCGAGAACAGAGAGTGTTTATCTTTCTGGTTTGAGGTAACAATAATAGAGGAAGAGGAAAATACATTGAGCTTTTCTTGTGTTTTGTATAATGCAACCGACATATCCCCGGTTAATGATAGTAGTAATAATCCCTCTGATGTAGCCGCGGGACAGATGTATGAAATTGATCTTTCATTCAGAACTTTTCGGTTGAAGGAAAGAGGACTTAAAAAAGACGAAAATCTCCAAGAAGGAGTTGATTGTCAAAAGATCAGTGTACATTTGAATGAGATAACAGAAGAATCTTGCGAACCATTTCCAAATAGTCTCGTTTTCTTACAGAAAAATAGTTCTTTTAGTTATACGAATGCCCAAATAGAACCGCTAAGTACAACAACACCATGTGTTCAGTGCAATGATGATAACAATAAGGGAATCACTTGTCTAGGTGGGAAATCCAAGCTTTCATCAGGTTGCAAAAAAGGGACATATGACCACGACTCATCAAGTTTAACTCCTTGTATAGCGTGTGAGGCTGGTAATTATTGTGATGGTGGCGTTGTTGATAAATCTCACGTCACATCTTGTCCGCCTGGAACTTGGGATCATGACGCAATAACTCCAAATATCAAAGAGATATTTACTACAACTTGTATTACGAGTGGCGGTGATGGTGATGGTGATGGTGTTGGTGAACATAAAGAAGTGTGTAATTTTCCTTTTACATACAACGACAAAACCTACAATGCATGTACTTCAGATGGGGCACCACAAGGTACTAAAAGGTGTTGTCTAGACAAAGACTGTACAGCGACAGATGCAAACTCTAATCCTAGATGGGGTAACTGCGATGTGTGTTATGAAACATCATATCAGATAGTAAGCTGGGACGACTTTACTATGCCAATCTCATATCAGTTAGAAATATTTTCAGATAATAAGTGTGAGAAATTTACTTTTTATCATACTGATTTTGTAGGCACATGCTCTCAGGTAACTGACGACTTTCCGCTTGAAAAGAGCGTGAGCAAAATAAAAACAAGTAGGTATGGATTGACCATCAATCTTCACTCAACGAATGTTACTGGTACGATCGATTTCACTTTTAGTGATCAGTCAGATTGTACGGGAAAAGACCCTGATGTTACATTACAATTAGATCATCAAAATTCCATTTGTCAACCTTTAGTTTACAATGGATCGCTCTATTATGCAAAGTTGAGCGGACATTTATATTCCCAATGGCCAAATTCAATAGAAAGGATGAATGCAGCAAAAAAGGGTTGTGATGATGGAGAACCATGTAATTTCAAATTTGATTTGGGTGGCATTTTGTGTTCAGATGATGATAGAGCAAATGGGCGATGTTACTGCTCGGATGATGATCAAAATAATGGACGATGTGGAACGCTACATGTAACATATCCAAGTTATTCTCCTGTAACAAAATCAATTGTATGTGGTGGTGGGATTACAAATTCAACGGCAGATGTTTTGTGTCATGCACTGGGTTTTAGCGAAGGGGTAGAAAATTTCTCTATTGGTAAAAATAACTTTTGTGACGATACTCCAACTGACTGTGATAATGATGCTGATTGTATATGGTGTGGTCAGGGAATAAGACATGGATGTGGTGGCGATAATAAATGCTTTTTTGATGTTGCAGATGAAACTTGTAGGGGTAAGAAATGGGGAGAAGATTCTTGTTTTGGCGATGATGGAGAACAAGACGTCGAGAATAATCCAGGGAGAAGAGAACACTGTTACAACAGGTGTACGATTGAAACATTTGGTAGTGTAGAGTGCAATGAGGGGGGTGTTTGGCCTCAAGATTGCTCGTTCGATTATGAGACAAAATGCACAAGTTCCCAGGGTCTGTTGCTTACTTGTAAAGGTAACAAGTATGGTAGTACATCTATAGTCGAAAGTACTCTTACAGAATGTGAAACATGTAGCGAAGGATTTTTCTGTAACGGTGGTACATCTAAACCATTAGAATGTCCTATAGGGACAGAGTGTCTTGCAGGAAGCAATCAAGCAACACCATGCGAAGCAAATACATGGGACCACGACCGATCATCAAAAACTTCCTGTGAAAGCGACATTTGCAATCACTGTGGAGTCGTATGTAAAGGTGGTGATGCAGTTCCTGAATATTGTGGTATAGGTACTTACTATCAAGACGATCAATGTATTCCTTGTCCTTCAGGGTATTATTGTGCTGGTGGGTGCGAAGACAAATTGATATGTCGAGAAGGAACATATGACCATGATTTATCACCAATGACACCTTGTAAAGCATGTACTGGTAATGGATTATATTGTGCTGGTTCTGATAAGATGCCAGAAAGCTGCGCCGCTGGATATTATGATGATGATCATCATTCACAATGGTCTTCTAGGTCTAGTGATGCCGGCATTCAATTTCAAATAAATCATAATTCAAATAATTTACTAGAAGCCAAATTGAGTGGAAGTAGTATCTGGGGTCCTGTATGCGATGATGGTTTTAACCTGGAAATAGCAGATTATATTTGTACAAAAATGAATCAAGGTAAGGCCAAGTCGTGGAACTCTGAAGAATCAAATAATGGCATTAGTTATGTTGTTGATGATATTCAACTTAGTGGCGAAAATTTAACGTTCCGCAATTTTCAATCGGGTCATAATTGTGAGGCAAATGAGGGTATAAAATTGGAATGTTGTGGCAGCGGAAATTGTAATCAAATTGTCAGTTTTGAAGAAGAACAGGAAAAGCTTATTCGTTCTAGGTCTTGGAATACTGAAAAAGAGTGTCAGGATAATGTCACACCCTATTTTTATGTCTTTGGTTCTAATGTTGAACCAAATTGTACACAGATTACGCTCTCTACTGGAGAATCAGTACCATATTTCGTTAAAATTCTTTCAAATCAACTTCAATTGTACCAGACATCAGATTGTACGGATCCAAGTCCAATGATTGGGATTCCCCAATCTCCTGACCCGACAACGGGTTGTTTCAAAGTCGAGTATAATACGGGTTTTAATATTTATTCTCGTTCTGAAGAATCAATTGTTGATATTGATACTACATGTCACACAATTGATACATTTGGTGCACGAAATGGACATCAGTGCACTTTTCCATTCAAGTTTGCTGGGAATACATATGAACGATGTACTTCCAGTCGTCCTGAGTCCGACATTCCTGGGTGTGTTGTGGGTCATAATTCGAACGGAATTCCAATATGGGAAAATTGCGAGTTTCCCACATGTGGCATGGGACCACCACAATGTATTTGGAATACATATTATTCTCTACAAGAATCTAAAATATGCCCAGAAGCTAGAGATGAATTATTTACGTACTTATCTTGTGACTGCGTTAAAAAATTACGATCAATGATTGGATCGGATAGTTGCAATTCTGATGCCTTAGAATGGATCAATACACATTCATTCCCTGGATGCACTACGCCTGAATCAAATGAAGGCAAAGCATTAGGATATGGTACAAATACTCCGTGTATACCATGCACAACAGGAGAATTTTGCCCTGGTGGCGACTCCCCATTATCAACATGTCTTCCTGGTACGTGGGACGATGACAAAGACAGTACGACTGAATGTATTGCATGTGATAAAGGTGAATATTGTTCTGGTGGTGATAACGAACCTCATAAATGTGGAACAAATGAATTTTCTGTCGATCCATCCGAACCTTGCATTACATGTCCAACAGGAACTCATTGCCCATCCCAGTCAATGGAGCCTATAGTATGCCCAGTCGGGACATATGACCATGATTCAAATACTGAAACAGCTTGTTTAGTCTGTCCTGCCGGTTCATTTTGTCAAGGACCAGAAAATCATAAATGTCTTGTAAATAATCCGGATTGGAAAAATATTGATAACTGTAATACTGAAATGAATCCATGTAATGCTGGTGAATATGACGATGATGCTTCACCCATCACAGTGTGTAAACCTTGTCCGAGCGGCTATTTCTGCCCCGGTGGAAGTAAGTGTTCTGGAGATACACTTGAAACATGCAAATGTCAACAAGGTACAGTAGACCACGATAGTGAAAGTGACACGCCATGTTATGAATGTCCTTTAGGTAAATATTTTTCTAATGATCATTGTATTAGTTGTATCGTTGGTGAATATTGTCCTGGTGAGAATAATCCCAAAGTAGATTGTGGAGAAAATGGATCATGGGATCATGATTGGAAAACAAATACTATAACAGGTTTTTCTCCGAGTACGACGACAGCATGTGTGAAATGTACCTCTGGTACGTATTGTAATCCAAATCCAAGTTATGATTCTTCTTTACCAGCAAGTACATTCGAGGATGCTCCAACATTGTCGTGTGTAATCCGGGGAGAATTTACACTTGAAATTAATGGAACAGAAGGTAACAAAAATACAGATAATGGCGATTCATATGGCGATTCATATGGCGATTCATTTGGCCAGGTGTACAAAAGTTGTGTAGAAACACAAACATGGCAAAATTTTGACAGTACTATGTGTGAATGTTTTTGTGAAACTTTAGAGGATTGTGTAGGCTACACTGGTTTTGAAGACAGTAGCAACGTATATTATTGTCAAATATTGAGTAAAAATGATAGTATTACTTTGGGTCATCCTTTGAAAGCAGATTTTTGTGGTGATAAATCTGGTTTATCAGATTGTAAAACACCACCAAGCTCAAATAATAAGTGTCTTGGTAAGACGCAAACTGATACATGTTATGATCAACGAGTTAATTGTAACAACGATAACGATTGTGAAGCACAGTTACTAGAATTCGATAAAGCAGAAAATGGCGAAATTCCTCACCTTCCTTGTGAACATTTGGATACTTGTGTTGATCTCATGAAGGAATTTAACAAGTGCTTCAATGGATGTCTTACTTCTGGAAATTCTGGCGCTCAACAATCACATACAATATGTAAAATTAAAAAATCATTAGTTCCTGGCCCATCTAACTGCCCAAAAGGTACAAGTGATCATGACTTGGATCCAAAGACTGAATGTCAAAACTGTCCTATTGGTTCTTATTGTTCAGGAGGAGACAATCAAGTTGAGTATTGTCTTCCTGGTACATACGATCACGACTTTAATCCTGCTACAATGTGCCAGGAATGCCAAAAAGGATGGGTATGTGGTGGAGCATTTGGTACACCTGTAGTATGTGACGCGGGTGGTACGTGGGTTGTTGATAATGGTGTATGGACATGCGAGGCATGCGAAGGTGGTACATTTTGCCCTGGTGGAGGGACTGTAAAAAAAACGTGCCCCGCTGGCTCAGCTGATACAGATGCATCATCTGCTAGTACTTGTCAACAGTGTCCTCCTGGATATATATCTCAAGAAAGTGCCGTAATGTGTCATCCATGTGAAGCAGGAACTTACGAGGAAAGTAATGAATGTAAAAGGTGTCCGCCTGGGGAAGTTAGTACACAAGCTGCATCTACACAGTGTGATAAGTGTTTGAAAGGCTATTATGATAATAATGTTGCTTTATCTTCTGAACGCGCTTGTGTGAAATGCGACATTGGTAAGGTATCAGACCCTGGTAGTTTTGGAAAAGACGGTTGTAGATCATGTCCGGTGAATACTGTTGCAGATATCGACTCACAAAAGTGTTTGCAATGTCTTGATGGTCACGTAAATGAAGAAGGAGCAATAGGTGATTGTAAAATATGTGCTGCTGGAAAATATAAATCTCCTACAGCAACTAATTGCGAAACATGCCCCGTGGGTAGAGTTTCTGATAAAGGATCTACAGAATGTACTGATTGTGTGTATGGAAAATTCCAAGAAGGGGAGACTAATTGTGTGTCCTGCCCTCCTGGTAAAAAAGATCGCGCACAGCCACCAACAGATGGGAATGCTGATAGCTGTTTAGAATGCATGGTAGGGGAATATTGCTCGGGTGGATCTGCTCCAGCTGCTAAATGCCCTATAGGTTATCGCGATGGTGATTCCGACCCCGCTACCCCATGTGCAAGTGATACACCTGTAAAGATGGAGTTTGTACTTCATCCTGATGATGCACTTGGTGGTACCTCATTCGGTCAACAACCTATCATTCGAGTTGTTGATAATGGGGGAAATACTGTCACAACATTTTCTGGAAGTGTCAGTATTCGAAAGCACAAAGTAGCTACTTTATCAGGTAAAGGTGATTTGTCTAACTCAAGCACAAAGACAATTGTTTTTGTGAATGGCAAAGCTGCGTGGGCTGACCTTGCTATTGATAAGATTGGTGAATATCAACTCTATGCATCGTTGGTCTTTGAGGATCCAAATGGCAATGTTGTATCTTTGTATGACATTTCAAAGTCTTTCGAAGTTCATCTCTCACCATCGGATGAATTACTTTTCGATGAAGTACCAACAGATACTTCTGGTGGGGAAACATTTGAACTTAAAGTTATAGTTCGCGATGCGGGTGGGAATATCGATACAAATTATAATGATAATATTGAGATCTTCAAAAATGCAGGACCTGGTGTACTTGTATCTGGCAAAATGGAAAATACCATAACTATGCAGGCTTCAAATGGCGTTGCTCATTTCCAAAACCTCATTCTTAATACTAGAGGGGAGTATCTACTTGGAAGTAAGGTTTTATCCAACAAAGGATGTGACATATCTGCAGTCTCCAGTGAAATTCGTGTAGATGAAGGAGAAGTACATAGTATTTTATTTACACAGCAACCTTCTGTTGGAGTTTCACTAGGTGGGCAAACGTTTGGTGTCATGCCTGTGGTGAAAATGAAAGATAAAGGTGGAAACCTTGTTCAGAATAGCGCCCCAAAGGATATTATTATCCGGATTAAACCTCCAGGTGCAAATAATGCAGCGCTCTCTGCAAAATATTTTAATAAAGTTACAGATAAAGGTATCGCAGATTTTAGCTCCAGTGATCTTACTATTGATAAATTTGGAAAATATAGACTGGAAGCCATATTGTGCAATATTCAAACACCTCCATTGTATAGTAATTTGGGAAAAGACACAGAAATTATCGATGAAAAATGTTCAATTTCTACATTTTCTAATGAATTTACTGTGGATATTGGTCCGGGACACACTATAAAACTCAATGAAAATATTAAAACATCGTCTACTGGCGGATCTCTCTTGTCTCCTCAGCCTACAGCAAAAGTGTATGATTTGGGAATGAACCTTGTAGATCAATACTCCGGGACAATGGAACTTATTCATACTGGTCAGGGGGAAATGTTGGGTACAAAAACCGTCAAGGTTCAAAGCGGAAACGGTACATGGAGCGATATCAAAATTAATTTAGAAGGAAAACACCAAATGCATGTAAAAGCGGTATCTGGTACAGGTAATATTATTCTGAGCAATTATGTCGAGGTACAAGTTACACATGGTTCAGCTGCGGCAATTGAATTTACAGAACAGCCAAAGGATGTTGTCGCTGCTAAAACAATGGAGATGTTTTCCATGCGTATGGTTGATGCTGGTGGTAATATTGTGCAGTCATACAATGATTCTGTTTCACTAAAGCTTTGTGGTGAGAAAAATACAATCGAATCATGCGAAAGCTACAATGAAGAGCAACTAGTAGGAATAAAACAAATATCATTTCAAAATGGAAAAGCAGAATTTAAACCCAGCAACGGGGTAACAATCACAATAAATACATCAAACGATTACAAAATACGGATAACGTCTAATACCTTTCAAGCTATTTCAGAAAAGTTTAATTGTGCAATCGGCCCTCCTGCAACACTTTTGTTTACTACTCAACCCTACAATGTAACATCCACAGAAACGTTTGCAACCCCAGTAAAATTGGAAGTGCATGATGCGGGTGGAAATGCCGTAAAAGGTTTTGAAGGTAAAGTCCACATCTCTCTAAAAAAAGATGGTCAACACTCGGGTGCAACACTCTCCGGGACAAGTCAGAAAGATCTCGATTCAAACGGTTCTGTCAGTTTTGATGATCTTCATGTCGACAAGAAAAATGACAATTACCAACTTCAGGCGTATATGGAAGACTTGCCAAAATTAGTGAATTCGGATACTTTTAATGTAGCCGCTGGAACACCACACTCGCTGTCACTTACACAACAACCAGGGGCCGCGAAAGTAGCGTATGTATTTCTTCAACAGCCGAAAGTTTTACTCAAGGATAAAGGAGGAAACATCATTACAAATTCTGGAAGTATAAAAGTTGAATTTTCGGATAGTACTATTCCTTCAAATAAATTAAGTGGAGCACAAACACAATCATTAAGTGACGGACTGGCAACATTTACGGATCTCTCAATCAGTGAAGAAGGATCTTATGCGTTAAAGTTCTCGTTAGTAAGTGATAATTTAATTTCTACAACCTCAAATCCTTTTAAATGTGTGACTGATACGAAAGGCATACCTGCAATGATACAATTTAAAACACAACCTTCGGGCGCTGTTGGTGGTATCGTATTTCAAACTCAACCAGAAATTGAGATTTTAGATGCCGAACAAAATATTTGTACAGATAATGATATAGATGCAACAGTAACGCTCTCAATTTATGCAAACAATGAACCATTGAATGGAACAGTTTCGATTAAAGCAGTAAATGGTGACGTAAAATTTTCAAATCTGAATATTAATACTGCAGGTACTTATCAACTACAAGCGACTGCCGTTGTGAAACAAGCTAGTGGCCAAGAGGATGCAAAATTTACAAATCTCTCTAATAAAATTGAAGTGACAATTGGGGTCCCTGCAAGTATTGCTTTCATTACACAACCTGGGAATTCTTTTGGTGGTGAAGTTTTAAGACAACAACCTTCAGTGATCGTCCTTGATACAGGAGGGAATTTAGTATCGACATATACAGGTGATGTAAAGTTAGAATATGGTCCGGATGGTGAGAAAGAGATAAAGGTTATTAAAGCTGAAGGTGGTAGGGCCATTTGGAGCGGCGTCGTGATACAGAAAGTCGGTACTTACACTTTTACTGCATCAATTGAAGTAGGATCTAATAAAATTACGGTTGTTTCGAATGAAATGGAAGTTAGCATAGGAGCACCTGCAACCCTTCATATTTTATCTGGAATGCCAACAGGTGATTTGGAGGGAGGTTCGGTTTTCAATTCATCTGAACATCCCACATTCGTTATACGCGATCAAGGTGAAAATATTGTGACTTCATTGAACGGATCTGGAAATTTTGTAACTTTGTCGCTTGTAAGCGATGGGGATACTCAGGCAAGTCTCTTTTTGAATGGAAACGCTTCTGTCAAGAAAGAAGCTGTTCAGGGCAAGGTTTCTTTTGATAGTTCAGATAAATTATCTATAGATAAAATTGGTACTGGGTATAAAATTAAAGCTGTTGCAACCATTGATGTCAAGGGTACCATTGAGGATCAATTATCGGCTTCATTTAACGTCGTTGAGGGACCACCTCATACCCTGAATATTATGAATATTCCAAAAAATGCACGCGGAAGTGGCATCACGTTTGATATTACACCAATCGTCTCTGTTGTTGATGCTGGAGGAAATGTAGTTAAGAAATTTAATAATGATGTTGAAGTTCAAATTGAGTCAGGGGAGGGGTCACTGAAGGGAACACTTAAGAAAACAGCTGTAGAAGGCGTCGTTAGTTTTGGAGACATTGGCTTTGAGCAGAATGTTGAGCATACGCTTTTATTCAGTATCGATAATGGTACTGAACCTGACATTGAAATAGAGTCACCAAAGATATGTGCGGATGGATTGGCTGCCAAAACCACTCATTGTGACTTATACACGTCTAGAGTATATGCAGTTGCAATTGGGCTAACTATTCAAGAGGGTACTATTAACACAAAAGAAAAGAATGTACTACTTCAAAGTATTACAGACGAACTTAAACAAAAAGGGGATGTTCAAGCATTAGACGTGCGTTATGGTGGGGCGGCGTCACCGTCTGGTGATGTCATTAGAGTCTTAATAGGCGCAGCAACACTGACACTCCTCGAAAGTGTCAATAGCACTTTAACAAGTTTGGCAAGTTCAGCACTATTTTATTCATCAGTTAGTTCGAGTTATATTACAAAAATGATGGCATCTGAGAGTAATTACTCGTTGGTTTCCTTTACACCCCTTTTCTATTCCCGTTATTCAACCATACTCACTGTACTTGGATACAGAAATTTCATGAAGGAATGGGATGAAATAATCCGTAGCTCTATAGTAAAGGTACATAATGATGATGGTGTCGATTCAAAGCCGTCACAGGTTCAAAATCTTGTAGTGACTGATGGTGAAAAAAAAGGTAGTGGTTTGTTACTGTATGATATTTTATCGGATTACAATTCTCTTGCCGCAATTTCTACAAAACGAGATCAAGAAGATTTTTATACGCGCCTTACCAATATTTTTAAAAACCTTGCAACTGCTGTGAAAACCCCAACTCCTGATGTCAAATTTGAAAAACCAGTATATGTGTCGATACCAGTACTAGTACAGGATGTTCAAAAATCTACTACTTTCAATAACCATCCTACAGTGAGAAATGTATTGAAGGAAGCTCTAGGCCAAGAATTTAGTATTTTACCAGACATTATTACTAGTTTTTCCGCAATTTCAAGTGATATTGTATACTATGAGATTGCAGCAAGAAATATTGAAGACGCAAATGCCATTCAAAATAAAATAGGTGAACATTTCTACAAAACACCTACTGAAAAGTTGAAAAGCCTGCCATCTAATATATTAAGTGATATTGGAAACAACGTCACATTAGATAAAGTTCCACCACCCGAAAATCTATCGTATAATCTCAAAACAAATCATACGTGGCAAAGTGGGACATGTTCTGATGTGAGTATCAGCGATAAAGATGCATGTTTGCATAAATTATTGACATTAACGAGGACTGAAATATATAATGGTACTACACCTACAGTGACTAGTGATTATCCTCTGACGTATAGCATTGCGCCATCATTACCTACTGGTCTGACATTGCATTCGATTACAGGAACTATATCGGGAACTCCAAATTCTTTGAGTAGTACTAATGTATATATTGTAACAGTGAAAAACGCCGGGGGCTCTGATGTTGTACCAATACGCATAAATGTTACAGCAAAAGCCAACGATGATAAAAATGGAGATGAACCAAATTTTCAACTTAATGTAAACACACCAAGCGTATTACGTATAGATGGTGTAGGTTTAACATCGGAAACCAGAGTAGCCATTCTTTCTAATGATAACGCAAATCGTTCTTGTGAAAAAAACTCAAGAAACGATCCGACCATTAAAGGTCTTCAGTGCCCCCCAGAAGAAGTTGCTGCAGTTGCTGCAGGCGAGGCAGTGTCTTGGAAGACTGTCATCGTACCGAGCGCCGGATGGTATATTGTTTGTTTTTCTCCGTTTGCAGATAATGGTGCTCGAACATTTTCGAATAATATAGGACAACTGCTTATCAAAGGACCTTCAACCGATCAGAAACCTACTCTCACAAAAGGTGTTTCTGGTAAAGTTGAATTGAATGGATATGGAATGGATGTTAACAAGTCGGCACTTATAGCTGTTGATGGTCCGTGTTCAGCGACAGCTGTAAATTCAAAACACATTTCCGGTTTATCCAATACAGTACCGACAGAAGTAAAAATACCTAATTCGAAAACTGGAGGTGGAGATCGTTTACTTTGGGGTTCTGTTAAAGCAGATATTAGTGGCGATTATTCATTGTGCTTTGCTCCCAATAAAACTCTTCCTGATTATTCTATGAAAGTTGGCGATTTAGTTGTAGCCGGCCCTTTTGTTGGACAAGTATTTCGACTGGATGCCGGTATTCCTGGAAATCTTTATATCAAGGGAATTAATCTAAAAAACATTTCGAAAATTAAACTTGTCTTGGAACAAGACAATTGTGAAGGTGGAAATGTTGTGGAAGTAGCAGGAATAACTAATTCAGTTACACCCCAACTTCAAAGTGACAAATCGCAACTGACATGGTATAATGTGTTAATTCCGCTTAGTTCTAATACTTATGTATTCTCACTTTGTTTTCAGTCTGATGAAACCACAAAATATGAAAAAATTGGCAAAGTTCAGGCTTCGGGATTACATATTAACCAAAGTTTCCAAACGACGCCAAACGAAGTAAAAAAGTATACACTCACGGGTAACGATCTGAATCAAAGCAATTGGGCTACGTATGGTGGTGACGGTTTTATGTTAAAATTAACCCGTGCCGATGCATGTGTTTTTGGTATCACCACTTTTATTACAGATGTCGTTAAGGGCATCAATGCAATACCAACTATTATTGGAAATAGTCTAATGTGGTCTTCATTTTCTGTGGAAAAGCCTGGTATATACAGAGTTTGCTTTATACGATCTGAAACTGAAAAACAGATGTTTCTTGTTGGCAAAGTAGTTGTTGCTGGACCGGCTCTGAACCAGCAGTTCACTGGTACCAAGGGTACACTTTTTGATATTAATATCGAAGGTGTAGCCCTGACGCAAAATTCTCTATTAATTGCATTACCATTACAAGCTGGCAGTAATGTTACATGTTCCACAAGCACAGCAAATAAAAATGATGCTTCGGTGCTTGATGATACAAATAAACATGTGGACTACATTAACCCAGTTTCTATAAATAACGAAGTAAATAGCGAGAAAAATAGCATTAACGTGAAATTTAATCTCGAAAAAGGCGGAGATTGGATTCTATGTATGAGTATTGTAGGAAATTCATCATTTAAATGGCAAGTGGGTAATATTACTGTGGCGGCTGAAAAACTATCTGGCGTTTCCGTTGTACCCGAAGCTTTAATAATTAAGACAGAACCATCGATGGAAATTACTTTTACCACACCTAGTGTAGTGAAGTCTACATGGATTATTGAAATATTTATTCCTGAGGCAGTAGTTGGGTCGAGAATCAGTAGAAAAACTACAAAAAATGGATTTGTTATAAAACATCCGAATGACGAAAGTATCACAGATACTCTATTTCAAATTGATTCTGAAAATATTGATTCTGCAAATTTTTCAGATCATACTTTAAAATTGACAGTTTCATCTGAACAGAGCAAAGCGGGTGATGCTACTCTCATTATTCCCGAAGGGGTCATTAAGTTAGGCGAGTACGCCGGGACAATGCATTGTATTCTTGCCATAAAGAAGGACACCGAAGTAATGTTTTCAGGTAAATTTGATTTTATTTTAGTACCCCCATTAGGAGATTTTAATGTCAAGCAGAAGAATGTCGTACAGAAATCAAAACCTGCTTTGGATTTCTCATTTACGACACCAGTATCATTGCGGGTGGGTAGCGCAATTGAGTTCACCATTCCAGGTGGTCAATATCCGGATGATAGTGGTGTTAAGATTGATGCAAAAGGTCTTGCAATAAAAGACAGATCTAATAATAATGGTAAATTGACAGTGACTCTTGGTCGCTCAGATGGTACAGGGTCGCCGGGTGATACAGCACAAGATATAGCAGGAAATGTATCATTTTCATTTGAAGAAGGAACAATTCTTTTTGGCCCAAAAACGGGCCAACTGTCTGTAACAGCGAAGGCTTTTGACCATAATAGTAATATTTTGGCCATGAACTCTGTTCAAATTACAGTTGTCGACTCCAATATTAAAATTGTTGAATTTACTTGTTTATTTCAGATGCCTTATGCTAATTTTGATGACACAATGAAAGCAAGTTTAAGGTCTAGCGTTGCCCTTTTTGTTCCTTTCGACGAGAAATCTATTGAAGTAAAGGCGAGAAAAGCGATGCAGGGCAACGATTGTGCTGACCAATCTAACCCAGGATGTACTGGGAGTAATTATTCAGCTCTTTCATTCATAGCGACAACTAAAGCTGGTGACTCGTCCGAGACACTAGTAAATGAGAGATTCAAAGCATTGCAATGTGTAGTTTGTCCAACATCGGCATGCAAAAGCCGCCGTCGTGTACAAACATTGGAAGTTTCAGTAAACGGCGAAATGAGTGAGCACAGTGATATTATGGAAAATATTCATCCTCGTGATTTAATTCAACGCCATAACCGACGAATTTTGTATACAAAGTCATTGACAAAAGACCAACATTATGCAATGCACCGGCAGCTTGCCAGTTCGGGAAATCCTTTTTCGAATCAATTGGGAAACACTCAAGGTTCTTCGTCCAAAGATTCAGGACCAAGTGACCCGCTTGCTGCAGGTTCAAATGATGTGTGGACAGTTGTTGCGACTCAATCTCGTGAGTTAGCTTTCAAACGAAATGGAATTACTAAAATGTCTTTTAGGCGCGACTTTGGTCTCTGGGTACGCTCTGCTGGGTCTGAATCAGGGAAACTCATAGCATCACAATCAGTTGTTGCAACGGCAGGTGCGCATCGTAGAGATAGGCCTTCTGAAGCTGAATGTAGGGACGAGACAATGGAAGCAATAATGTTTCGGACGCCGTATCATGGCAATTGGAAGGTATGTGTTACAAAAGACGGCGATGTTGCAGTAATTGCTGATGAAGTGAATAAAACTGGGAGTATCTCAAATGAGCCACAAATGCTTATTACATCCCAAGGTCGTATTTGGTTGCTTGAAACAGGTGATACCCCTAATGGAGCATCATATACAGGGACTTTAGTAAATGTATCAGAATCAACTACTGAAGCCCATTTACCAGATGGTGCAAGTAGAAAGACTGACTTTTATGTAGGTAGAGATATTACACTTGTCACCAATGGTGTCACTCAGGCTGCAAAAATTGCATCTTACGATGGCAATAGCATGAAAGCAACTTTTAGCAAAGCATTACAGACACCAGTAGACAATGCAACAACATTTAGTGTTAGCGGTGTGAAACTTGGGGCATGGTTGCAGTTAGAAGATGTTGCGAATGCAGAAGACTTACCAAAGAGTGCAAGTCAGTGTGCATACACTGTTCGTATAGGAAACGGCTGGGACTTTTGTGCATCAACTGCGCGGTATCTTTCCATTTCTTTTTACGGTGAGACACAAATATCGATTCGAGACGATGGTGCATTATGGGGAGCACACCAAGGAGGCTTCTTTACTAAGTCTATTGCAGCGAATGATTTCGCAGGTGGTACTGATGAGATTTATATCAACATTCTTCCCGTCCCTGGCGTTCCCAAAGAAGGTCGAAAAGGTTCAACCTTTGTTTCGATTAATTGGCAAGTTGAACAACCAGCTCTTGTGGACTCACATAAAATCAAGACGCGTTCTCTCAATAGTGGAACTTGTAATACATTCATTACTAATTGCAATTTCTCCAATTTGGCTCTCATATCAGTACAGAAAGATAATTATCAAGTGGCTGGCCTTTTCGCGGGGCAGAGATACAGATTTGCCGTCGGATTTATATATAAAATAGGAAGCCAGTACTTTCCGAGTGTGTACAGTGTATGGTCTCCCACAGTTGAGACATTGGCTGATGTACCATCTTGGGTTATTACACCCGGTACTCCAGCAATTACACCAAAAATACTAATGCTCATGTCAGGAATGGTGGTACTTGGATGGGATCAACCACGTGAAAATGGATTCGAGGTCGACTACTACGACGTTTATATGACTACTAAGTCTCCTCCACCAGAAAATAAATGCACCGGGTCTGCCACTAGTGCATGTACTGGTGCAGATAAAGATGCATGTTTAAGTGACAATCCCGTAGTTTGTTCATGGGATAATTCCGGAAGTTGTGTGGGCGCAGCTTGTTGCTCTGCTATTCCATGTACACATTCAGATTGGCAAAGTGATGGCACACTTTGTGGCAACGCTAGCGGGTGCACATATACAGATGGAGACAGTCAGTGGTCTCAAGTAATCAAAGAGTCGAAGACATCAATCGGAATTGTAGAAGATCTAGGAGGTGTCAAGAACATTCGATTTCGCGTCAGAGCACATAATTTCAAAGGATGGTCAGGGTTTTCTAATTTATCATCCTCCGTAAGTATGGACTCTACTATTCCATCGAAACCAGAAAAGGGCCCATCGTGTTCAAAAATAACGCTTACAGGTATGTCGCTAGCATGGGTTACACCTAAAGACGGCGGCGACGCGATTAAGGAGTACAAAATTGAATATAATGCTGGTGCATCTTTCAACGCGATAAAAACAGAAAAAACAGATGGTACAGTTAACTCTCTGGACCTGAAAGATCTAGTTCCTGGTACACAATATTACATTCGATATTCTGCAAGGAATCTCAATGGATGGAGTCCTGTATCGGATCTTGGAGGGCCGTGTACTACAACAGCACTTAGTTGTAAAACAAATGAACGTTTATCATTGAAAGCGAATTCTACTACTCAGGTTGAGTGCATTGCGTGCGCGGCTGGTCGTGATTCTGTGGGGGGATCTTCGATGGCATGTACACCATGTGATTTGGGTAGTTATCGTGAGGCTGGATCTTCCATGATAAAATGTGCTTCGTGTAGTGCAGGATACTACTCCGATACAACGGGAATGTCAAAATGTAAAGATTGTGAAGAGGGACATTACGCAGACAAGATTGGATTTTCCAAATGCAAAGCTTGTGATGCTGGAAATTACACTGGTGTAAAAAACTCAGTGGCATGTAAAGTATGTGGGTATGGTGTATATGCTCCAGAAACTGGTTCTACTGAATGCACTCAATGTGAAACAGGAAAGTACAATGAATGTTCTGCTGCGACAGAATGCCGCGATTGTCTTCCTGGAAATTATGCCGATATAAAAGGTCTTTCCGAGTGCAAGGAATGTAATGCTGGGACATATTACGGAGGGAAAGGGGCATCTATATGCTCGAATTGTAGCAAGGGTAAATATATGTCAACCACAGGAAAAGATTCGTGCTGGGATTGTGCTGCGGGAAAATTTGCTTCGGCAGAAGGTACGATTAATTGTGAGATGTGTCCGAAAGGGACGCATCAATCTAATACAGGCAAAGAAACATGTTCGAAATGTGCCACAGGAAGATTTATTGATGTTGAAGGTCAAATAGAATGCAATAAATGTGATTTTGGCAAATTTACAAACACTGAAGGCTCAGAAGCATGCAATGAGTGTGCTGAAGGAACATTTCAAGATAAAATTGGAGAAAGCAAATGTAAAAATTGTTTACCTGGACGCTATGGGCTTACAAAGGGTTTAAAGGAGTGTTTTGGCTGTAGCCCAGGTAAATATGCCAAAATAGCATCCTCAAGTGAGTGCGAGATGTGTCCAGAAATGACCTTCTCAAGTTCCGAAGCTGCGAATTCATGTGAAGAATGTGCCAGGGGTTACTACACTAAAGATAGGGGAAGCAATGAGTGCTATATGTGTACACCAGGAAGGTACTCTTGGTCGCGACTGACAGGACATATGGCGACAAACAAAACTGGTGAAGCGATTTGTAATAAATGTCCTAATGGAGGTGTATGTGTAAATGGTGATGAAATAATAGTGAAAGAAAACTTTTGGAGACCCGCAAATAATTCAACAGATTTATATTCTTGCATTGTTTTAGGCCAATGTAGAGGTATCACCCCAAGTGAAATTATTGCTCTAAATCCATTGAATCTAACATTTACTCCTGAGCAATGTAGGAAAGGCAGTACTGGTCCCCTGTGTGGTTGGTGTGAACCAGGACCTTGGTTTATGGATTCTTCTGGTGCTTGTAAGATGTGCTCAGGTGAGCGACAAGAAGCACTAGTTTGGACTTCTGTCGCGTTACTGTTTGTATTTTTTACAATTTCATTGGTATACTATTTATCTCGCCCAGCATCTGGTGAACAAGTTCTAATGGAAGATGCAATTATGCGTGGTGGCATGGCATTAACAGAGGTTGAATTTTCTGCATCCATGAGTATGGAAGATATGGGAGGTTTGCCCGAACTTGCTGATGTGATAGATGAAGTAAAGTCGTCTATCCGTAAACTTGCTATAGTAATGTCAGAGTTGTCTAGAAAATTTGTCGGCCAATTAATGGTGATTGTCGGATATTTACAAATTCTATCAAATATTCCCAGTTTAATTGATGTTGAATGGCCAGATAGTATTAGAAATATATTTGGTGCTATGAAACTTGTGAATTTGGATGTTGGTGGTATTTTTAATTTCTTTGAGTCTTGCCAAGCAATCATTTCATTCGAACAAAATTTCATTGTTACTTGTGGTATTTTACCCATGTATTTGTTATTGACTGTTATCATCTCATTTATTTTGTTCCAATTTGGCCACCTTTGGGAATCGTTACACGTAGCTTGTCATATCCAGAAAAGATTTCGTTTGCAATATAGCGGATTATCTGTTGGAGATAGAATAGTTAAACTCGTGAACATTCTCACATTTTTACTTTACCCATCACTAGGAATGAAATTATTCCAGATTTTCCAATGTGTTGAAGTCGAAGGTGAGTACTGGCTTCGTGTGGACATGTCAATCGAGTGTTATGAAGGTAAGCACAAGGTTATGATGGGCATCGGTATCTTTGGAATGTTTGTATATGTTATCGGTATACCATTGATATATATTATAATGCTTTGGAAAGATAGAGCTAAACTTATGCCATTGGAGGAAGCCGAAAAGAGAAACCCAGAGTTGCTCAAAGATAGTGTTTATTTGCTTTTACAGCGCCGTTATGGCAGAATATTTGAAGATTACCTTTCTGACAAGTGGTGGTTTGAGTTCATGATGATGTTTCAAAAGCTTATACTCACTGCTGGTTTGCTCACAGTACATGACGGACCTGTGGGTCGTGCTCTAGCCACCTTAGTTGCAACATTTATTTTTACACTAATCACGTGTGTTATTCAACCGTATAATGATTACACTACTTTTGTTATATCGATTGTTGGGAATGCACACATTTTCCTTGTAGTTCTCATGGCACTTATACTCAAAGTGTCAGGTGATAATTTAGAAAAAGGGGAAAAAGAATCAGTAAAATCAATTGTCACATACGTTACATTTATTGTTGTAGCTTGTACAGTGTTGATACTTGCCCACTCCTGGTATGAGTTATGGGGAGAAGCAAAAGCAACTAAGAAAGAATTAGAATTATGTCATAAAAAGTTGGATGACATAAAGAAGAAGAAACGTGAAGCTCAGAAAGCCTTGCAAGTGAAGGACAAGAACGATATGCCAACCGAGTTAGAAGGCGAAGAGCGCAGAATATTCAATAGGAAACGTGATGACGGTATTCAGCTTGCTACTGTTGCTGGTGCTGCGTTTGGTTGTTGCTTTGGAGCTTTTTTAGGAAGCTCGGTGGGATCTATAGCTTCTATATTTGGAATTTTTGTGGGAATTGCAATGGGAACCCGTTTGTCAGCTGGTTGGGCTAAGAAGTATTATGGAAAAAAACAAGACACATTGATAAAATTGAAGGTTAGGGAGTGGGAAGCAAAACACGGAAAGACTTCATTCAATGCATCATCGACAGTTCTTCGCAGGAAGAAAAATTGTCAAAAAGCAACGGGTGTTATTTTAGGATTATGTTTCGCTGGAATTGGATTTTGGTCAGCTTATAGCGCGGACAAGTCTGATATCAGTGCTCTTATTGTACTTTCTTTGTTTGGTTTATGTTGTGGTGGTTGTATTGGAAAGATGTGTTGTGGTTGTTGTTATAATGGTCGCATTAATAAGGAACGACGTCTTTTCAATAGAGAACGAAGAATGAAGGAACTCGGAATTATCGATAAGAAAATGTCCAATCAAAGACACCATATGCGCCGAATGTCAACAGACTATGCGAAACGCAACAAAGTTGTACCAATAGGTTTGTTTGACGACGATGAATTAAATGGAGCGGAGAAGAATAAATTAGGCGATTGGTGTAAGATTACATTAATCCGTGCAGAAAATTTACCGAAAAAGGATTTAACAACTTTATCCGATGGTTATTGTGAAATTTTGCTGAGTGAGAGTGACACGGGCCTTTCTTTTGAGGACATGCGTCATGCTGCTACTTCAAAGCAACGTGGCAGATCTAAAACGATCAATAATTCATCTCATCCAAATTGGTCTGAGGTGTTTTATTTCCATATTACTGACCCAGACCAGATGTTAGCATGCCCAGAAATATTTGTTACAGTGTGGGATAAAGACAAAAGAAAATCTGATGATTTCATCGGATGTTTTAGTGTGCGCATGACGGAAACAAAGGACGATTTAGGAAATATCCTTCGAAGTGGTTTGGGATCTCCAATTCCTAAAGCATTCCAATTGACTAATAGGAAGGGATTCCCTTTGAAAAAGACTCGAAATGGACGTGTGATTTTGTATATGTCTTGGGAGCGTGTTGATACGGTTCCAGTAGAGTTTTATATGGATGATACACAAAGGAATGATAAAGAAACTCATGGAATTCCGATGTGTAAAATGCCAAACAGACGAATTGACAAGAAGAAGTCTCTATCAAGAAAATTTAGTGGTGCATCTAAAAAACTGATTAGTGACATGGGATACGAAAAATACTGTAAAGTATGTAGATCTCATGGGATTAAACCCCAGGAGAGGGCTGTGTGGAGTTCGATTAATCAAGTGGAAAAATTATATAACAGTGACCCTGGAAAAACATCGGATGTCGGCGGCCCTGAACAGGGAAATGACAACGATAGTACAGAGAAGGTAGATATTCATACAGCAGGTGTTGCAGATTATAAAAAGGATAGCACATATGTAATATAATAGAAAATTTGTATATAATAAAGTTTAATTGTTATTACTCTTGCTTGATTGTTTTTGTTGCAGTAGTACCATGTATATTCTTTTTCATTTTGCTACCATCATTCACATTCTTTACTATCACTCGGGATTCCTCTCTTGATTTATGAAATATAGTTAAAAATAGAAGATAAAGTTGTGCTATGACACCAAATGATGAAGTAATTGCTGCACAGGCTAATGCGCCATCAGTACCGAGATATCGTGTACCAATGGACACACCCATAACCATTATATTGAGCGGAACACGAAATAAAGTCATGGCTGCTGATCGACAAGTATTGGGAAGATATTTTGCTCTTAACATGCTAATGGCAGGCCAAAATAAACCAATTGTTCCCTCAAAAATAAAGAAACATATCAAAAGATGACCCGTTCTTCCTGTACTTGATCCGACTATTCGTGCATTCCTTAGATTTGTGCCAGGTATATTATTAAAGATTTCGGTGATATAAGGGAAGGCACCCGGTTGTGTGCTATTAACAATAGCTGCACTAAGCATCAGTACAATGCTCGCCACTATAAGCGAAATTAGTAATAACCATTCTAATAATCTATCACAAAAAATACTACAAGCAAATATGTTAGAGAGTTTTTTCGTACAATAGAACATTGGTGAACATATCACTTTGAGAATTAATTTGACATTACTCTCATTATTAAATGTTTTCCCACTTATACCTGTCTTGGTCGTAGAAACACGAGCGCAAAGCAATGCCAGAATACTTGAACCAAGCATACAAGAAAGCATGTAACACGAGAATAAATCACATGTTGGACAAAAAATACATTTTACGTTTCAAGTTTCAAATTTGTTAGGTACAGAATTTTCTATGAAAAAAAAATAAATTTGAAATTCAAATGAAAACGTACCAAATGGAATTTTCACTGGAGTAGTCTCTTTCATTGTAGACTCGTAATTAGACACTTTTTTCACAGCTGATCCCCACATTACAACAAACATATATATAGTGAGAAAATATTTTTTTTTGTAAAATTTGTTAGGTACGAAATTTCGTACTAAAAAAAATTCGAAATTGAAAAAAAATAAAACATATTTTATAGTGAAATATATTTTTGAAGTTTGCTAAAGAAATTGGTATAAAAAAATCGAAATCAATAATGAAAACGTATATAAAAAAAACACTTTAAAAAAAAAAAATTTAAAGGTACAAAATTTTGTACCAAAAGAAACTATTTGAACTGAATGATGAAAACATATATACATCGATGCTTCAGTAAAGGCTTGAACTACACCAACTGCGAATATGTGTGAATCATTTAACACAAGGTCAACTGTAATTGATATCTTTTCGATTCCTTCAGAAAGTACAGCTAGAGTTCTGAAAGTAATTTTTTGGAGGACATCACATGTATTGTGAAAAAAGTATTTCAAAAAAAATAATCTTAAGTACAAAATTTCGTACGAAACCAAAAAAAAAAAAATTCATGATGAACACATACGAGAGCAATGAGTATTATTTTGCTGAGGTGAAGATTGTTTCAGTTTATCTTTCGTCTCAGTTATTTTATATTTGGATGTGTTGGATGTGGTACTAAGTTCACCGACGATATGTATAGTTTGATCTATATCAACGTTCTTTCCATGAATTGTAAAAAATATATTTTTTTTTTTTTTTCGTAAAAAAAAATTGTTAGGTACAAAATTTCCTATAAAAAATATTTAGTTAAAAAATGAATGATAAAAATATACATAATTCTCTTCCCATAAGCATGTTGCAATCGTCGCGCCTAACAAAGAGACAACAACGGAGGCAAGAAAAGGACCAGAAGGTCCAAAATGCATTTCTGCACTTGAAGAAATTTGCATGTGTTGTGAAATAAAATGTTACATTCGAAATTTGTTAGGTACAGAATTTTCATTGTAAAAATAAATAAATTTGAAATTTATGATGAAAACGTGCCCTGCTACAATAGCGACAACTCCATTACCAAAATGCGACCACGTTAATGCCGATTGCAACGCTGAACCATCTGTTGCAACCTTTTTGTTTCGCACAGCTTTACTATGCTCTGCAACAAGCCAAGCCTCTGGAGCCGAGTGAAGGATCGAGGAGGCTGTTCCACCACAGAATCTCCCAATTACAAGAACTGTATACGATTGAAAATGTGTACTGAAAGCGGCAAATATAGAAAAAAAGCAGTATGCGATACATCCGTTTTTCCGACCCAAAATGTCTACACACACACCAACAACAGGTCCAAGAATAGCAGATGCACCAAATCCATATAAAAACAATATAGCAATTTCACTATCACTTAGGTTTTTGGAAGCATAAACTTCATAGAAATATGCACCTTGTAGCCAATCAGCACCCTTAAAGCATAAAAATGGAAAAATATATCGTAGCAATAGACTATTATGCTCTCTTTGTGATTTGCGATTTCTATTAGGATGAATAGTTCCACGCTTTATCCAACGAAGACAGTTGATTATTGCACAAGCGACTACGAGGAAAACTGAAGCATCGGTGACCACGGTCCAATCTTTATCGTAATATCCAAACATTTACTACTATATCAACTAATTTAATTGCGGCAAACGCATCTCATTCAGCATTCATTTATTTATCAATTTAGAATACTGATAAAAGCTGAAATTGTTTCTTTATCGTTCTGTGGAATTATTTTTCGCTTTTTTGTTTCAAATGAAATTATTGATTGATTGTTTTCGATTTTTTCGCTTCACCGGTCACCGTGACACGTGTGTTTTTATTGCCACGTTGTTTCGCGTTTCCAAACTTTCCATGTCATTTCGATGTTTGTGTCAGTGGCTACTAGAGTAAGACCTAGCTAGCTATCATATTGTACAAAGCAAGTCGACGAGATCACAAGTGAGAGATATATGGTGAGTATGTTTGTGTATCGAAGGGTATGCACTCCGTGGATTTTACGGCAACCTGCACAACACCACCTCAAGCAAAAATATTTGAGTAATAGCAGTAGTAACAAGGGCAGTAGCAGTGGTGATACAATGAGTTTAGGCGTAACTGCGGCAGGTGTATTTTGCTGCCTCGCTATACTTCAAGGCAAACGACGTTTCGAGGAACATACAGGAAATGATTATGGTATAATTGCAGTGTTTGAAGGCCGCTGGGGTAAAAAGCGTGTTACATTTGATAGGGATAGAAATTCAACTCGAAATGATGATGATTAAAGTATTTATTGATTTTAATTGTTGTATTCCTATTTTATTGTACCATTTGTATGAAAATTTTACTGCTCAACAGAGGAAAATATTGACTGAAAAAATGTAATAAGAAAGCGAATACCTTTTCAATACTCCACACCAGTCGCAGTCAAGTAGCTTCGAGTGGGGCGGGTACCGGTATTTATTAGCCGGTCGGCTGCTGGTGTCTGTCAGTACAAATTTAGTTTACGTCACCACCTCTAGGCTATAATTATAGGTACTTAAATATAGTAGTAACAACAACGAGCAAACAAAACGAATATGAAGTATTGATCATGCTATCAAGTGCATCACATACCGCGAGAAGATTGATATCAACCCTATCAAAATCCTCTGTTCCAGGTGTTTCAGCTTTAGTAAATAATCATGAGGATATTTCGGTGGCACTTGCCTCTTCCATTTTTGCAGAAGATGCAAATTTCCGAGCCAAGCAAATGAAGATTCCTGTCGCGTCCCTGTCCAAACAAGAACTCGTGTCTGAAACACCTTCTTGGGACAATTTCTTTCGACGTCGTGGCTTCTCAGTTACTTCGGAAAGTTCAATGGGCCGTCAGCTGTCTGCCTATTTAACATATTCACTGACCATTGCTAACATCTTTCCTCGTGTGGTTAATACAAAGCACCACACAGTTATACGAATAGATATCGTAGGGGCTCGCGCGGAAGCACTAGCCCCACTTTGGGTATGGCGCGAGTTACGCCTTTCATTATGTAAGCCAAATCAGCCTTTACATATACGTGTTATAGGACCGCAAGTTCCAATAGGTACTAAGTCATTGCAAGAAGATGAAAGCACTGGAAGAGGCGTCAGCGTTGAGTATCACACAGGTGTATATCATGAAATATTTCAAAAAGAAGAAGCAGATGCTGTTTTCCTGTTAAACCCAGGTTTAGCACATCCAGCACATACAAAGGGCTGGAAAGAAAGTCTAGATTGTATATTCAAAAAAAAAACTTTTTGTCCTGTTTTTCTCACGGCGTATGTACGTTTTATTTTTTTTTTTAAACAAAAAATCGAATTTATTTTTTCGTACGAAATTTTGTACCTAACATTTTTTTTAGATTTTTTTTTGAAATATTTTTCCAAAATACATGACGCTATAGACCTAAATGCAGATCTTACAATGCTGAAATCTTCGGGCTTTGTGAATGAAATAGATGTAGCATTAGACGATAAATATTCAAAGAATTATTCAAATAAATATTCAAATGACCTTTACGAATCTCAAAATGAAAGAAATGATATTGAAATAGTGATACAACCAGAACTAAATGTGTTTAAGAATATTGGGTATGACATTGTGCCAACAACTACAAACAGTACGGTTGGATCCATTCGATATATTCAGAGAAATTGGGCAATATACGGATTAGCAAGAAAAGGTACTGGAAAAAAAAATTAAATTCGTTTTTTTGGTACAAAATTTGAAAATTTACTACTATAAAAAAAAAATAGTAACAATAAAATGATCACTTGAGTTCATTAAAATTCATTTATTAATTCGTAACAGCGTATTTTGAATTCATTTGTTTGTACCAAATTTTGTACCTAACAAAAAAAATTATGAATGCGGATTAATTTATAATTTTTTTTTCCCTTCGGCGTCTGTACATAAGAACGTAGGCTTTTTCAGTAATAATTTCATTATTTGGATCCAATATTTCTCGGACACTGCTATCATTAAATTCATACCATTTACCTGTCTTGAAGTTGCATGCAAATGATGTATAGTGACCTCCATCTAAATTACCTGAATGGTTGCATACGGCGAATAGATCATAGATACAATTTTCTCTATTTTTGGATAAAATATATGGTGATAGATCAAAACCACACAGAGGATAGTCAACTAGACCAGAAATTTTACTCCTAGAAATCATTCGAGATGACCCATCAAAAGAAATTTGGAAGCGTTTTAAACAAATGATAAATATTTCAGAAATATCCCAAAATCCAATTGTTTTCTCAGCCAAAGTTCGTTTTTGACATTGTTCACAAAACCACATATTTTCAACATCCAAACTTTCCGTCTTTTGGTATGTATTTTGGAAAAATATTTCAAAAAAAAATCGTTAGGTACAAAATTTCGTAC
>LT635968.1:0-29767 GCA_900128565.1 Stramenopiles sp. TOSAG23-6 | reverse complement strand
TTTTTTTTTTGGTAAAAAAATTTTGTACCTAACAATTTTTTCTAAAATTTTTTTTGAAATATTTTTCTAAAATGTATACTTCGAATTTTAAATCTTCGGATATATGAAGGTCGATTGTTTTACCGGGTACCCAGTGATTCAAAGTCTACCACTAACCCTACTGGCACACTTATTCATGTATGTTTTATTTTTTTTTTTTTACAAAAAAAATCGATTTTTTTTTTTCGTACGAAAGTTTGTACCTAACGGGTTTTTTTTCAATTTCGAATTTATTGTTCCACAATATATACTCTTCCATCACTTCACCAAAATCTTTTACAAAAAAAATCCAAAGGAGAAACATGGAAGATGATTGAGGGGAAATTTCAACTATTTTGGGCAACAAATACTTCACATGCAGCATATGACATGTATGTTTTTTTTTTTCAATTTCGAATTTATTTATTTTTTTTCAATTTCAATTTTGAATTTTTTTTTTTTTTTTTTTTTTCAAAACATTTCGTACGAAATTTCGTACCTAACAAATTTTTATACACAAAAAAAAAAAAATATTTTTCAAACAATACATGCATCAATGTCCTGGTACAAAGCTATCTGGTGGAAAATGGAAAATTCTCATTGCTCAAAAGATTTCTAGATGTAGCATGCTTAGAATGTTTGCAGGACCTTTAGAAGAAGGAACACATATAAATTTCCCAGGTGTAATTTTGTGTACATTTTATTTTTTGAACCATAACCCTAACCCTAACCCAATTTTTTTTTTTTTTTTTTTTTTGTATACAAAATTGTATACCTAACAATTTTTTGTTTTTTGTTTTGAAATATTTTTTCATACTACATTGGAATGTGACGCATTTCGATTAGAGCCTCTGGATCAAAATAAAACTGGTTATATCTCGTTAGATGGTGAACATGTGCCGTATGGAAGATGTCAAGTTGAGACTCATAATGGAATTGCCAGAGTATTTAGTCTTGGATAGAAAAAACAGAAAGAAATTTTTCAAAAAAAAAATTTTCAAAAAAAAAAATTTCAAAAAGAAAATTTCGTACAAAAAAGAAAAAAATCTACTATAAAACGAAAAAGTCATCAAGTGACAAGTGTGACTAGAGCACAATTTTTTATTTTTCATGATACTCTCTACAATATAAAAATTAAAGATTTTTGTTGATTTTTTTTAAAAAAATTTCATTTGGAATCAATATTTCATGAAAGTACATTTCATACATTTTTCAAGATCTATACAGAAATCGAACCTTCTCTAAAATTTGTTTTCCCAATCCAGGCATTCACTACCATTGGTTCGCCTGATGCCATTTTCTTTTGTGCCATGTATTTTGGAAAAATATTTCAAAAAAATTTTTTTACCAAAAAAAAAAAAAATTGTTAGGTACAAAATTTACTACAAAAAAAAAATTTAGACAAAAAAATTGAAAAAAAAAATTAAAACATACAAACTGATCACTTGACGTATTTCCTTCTCATCTGGTTTTCGACATTCAATACCATTACCACCATACCCTTTAGCAACGTTTTCGTACGCACAATAGTCAAGAGGACATGCCACGTCACTATCTAGTATTGGTATTTGTTCACGTTCAATTTGAGTCCATGTATTTTGGAAAAATATTTCAAAAAAAAAAAAAAAAATTGTTAGCTACAAAATTTTCAAAAAAAAAAAAATGTAGTTAAAAAAAATTCAAAAAAAATAAAACATCCAACAAGCATCATTTCCGATAAGACCTCCAATGGGTGTTTTATGACGTTTGTAGGTGTCATACTCGGCCAATGAATAGCCAGAACTTCCATCTCCCCATATGTATTTTGGAAAAATATTTCAAAAAAAATTTTAGAAAAATTTGTTAGGTACAAAATTTCGTACGAAAAAAAAAAAAAAATCGATTTTTTTTTTTACCGAAAAAAAAAATAAAACATACATAATCCATACTTCAGCGTCTGGTTTACATAATTTTGCAGCTAGTGCAAAACCACCACCAACGCCAAGAGTCCCAAATGCACCAGGATCAAGCCATCGGAGAGGACCACGAGGGCTCATTGTATTCGCTGCACAACCGACAAAATCACCACCATCTGCAACAAGAATACTATTGTCAGGTAATAAAGCATCTAAATGATAACATGTATTTTGAAAAAAAAATTTCAAAAAAAAAACTTAAATTTGTTAGGTACAAAATTTGTATAAAAAAAAAAAAAAAAAAATTCAATTTCAAATTTTAAAAAAAAAAAAAAACATACATAAAAAACTCTAAAAAAAATTGTTAGGTACAAAATTTCGTACAAAAAAAAATAAAACATACATAAATCAAGTGGATTGATGAGACTTTCTCCTTTAGCACTTCCACGACCGATAGATATTTCATTCGCCTTTTTTCGAGTCTTTGCTTCACATATATTGTAAAAAAAATTAAATTCGAAATTTGTTAGGTACAAAATTTCGTATGAAACCAAAAAAAAAAAATTTAGGTAAAAAATTCATAATGTGAAAACGTTCTTTCTCTTTGTGATTGCTTTAATTGTTGAGCCCATTTTGATCTCCTCTCAGCGTGTTCTGTTTTTGGATGTTGTATCGAAGTTTGATGATTCGATGGAGGTATACTTACATGTATTGTGAAAAAACACGAATTTTACAAAAAAAAAAAAAATCGTTAGGTACGACATATCGTACGAAAAAAAAATTACAAAAAAAAAAATTAAAACGTAAAAAATCGTTAGGTACGAAATATCGTACGAAAAAAAAATTACAAAAAAAAAATTAAAACGTACACCCCATATCGTAGAAAGTTTGTCTTGAGAATCACAAAGAATTTTGGCAAGAGAAATAAAAAACATGTATTGTGAAAAAATATTTCAAAAAATAATTTTTAATTTGTTAGGTACAAAATTTTCTATAAAAAAAAAATTCAAATTTGAAAAAAAAAAAACATGCATGGCTGGATCAGATTGAGATGTTATAGTAGGCTTCCAGAACATATCAGAATTCAAAGTTAAATGTATTTTGGAAAAATATTTGAAAAAAAATTTTGAAAATTTGTTAGGTACAAAATTTTTTGAAAAAAATAAATTCATACAAAAAATTCAAATTTAAAAAAAAATATAATAAAACGTATATCAACTTTTGAACGATTTACTGAAATAATTCGTGATTTCCTTTTGAGACACCGACCATAATTCATACGAAAGTCACAGACTGTACCTGCAAGAATAAATTTTGGAAAAATATTTAAAAAAAAATCTAAAAAAATCGTTAGGTACGAAATTTCGTATGAAAAAAAAATCGATTTTTTTGTTTAAAAAAAAAAATAAAACATACATGTCCATTTCAGGATTAGATAAGAAACTTAAGGCTAATTTTCCAATTGGAGTATTCATTGCTCCACTATCTTTACGACGTAATGACTTATGATACGTTGTCGGTGAATATTCACCCATAAGAGGACCATCTTTATCGCCAAATAATTGTGGCTTGATAGGTGAAATAGATGCGGCAACCATATTTTGTTTACTCTGCTTCCATACAGTAGCCATTTCGGAATCAACATCTGATACTGCTTTGTATACAACCACAGATGCTGTGCGCCATGGTGAAGTGAAGTCAATAACTTTTGATAAAGGTTCTTCAATAATTTTAAAATCATTAAATAACAACCATCTATCATTAGAAAGAGTATGCAGTATCAGATGCCCACTACTTGTGCTTGTAGACCCAGGACAAGGATTCACATGAGATATCACAGATTGTAACTGATAAATACGACGAGAATTATTACAGCTGCTCTGACACGAATTATTCTGGTCATTTTTATTACAGCTGCTCTGACACGAATTATTCTGGTCATTTGTACTAATAGGCGTTTTAGGAAAATTACCAGTAGAGATATTACCCTTGACAGGAGTACGTAGCAGATCGATGTATTGTGAAAAAATATTTTTTTTTGGTTTATAAAAAATTGTTAGAAATGTTACAAAATTTGAATCAGTTGGATGCAACACACAAAAAAAACATTTGAACATTCAGTATGTAAAAAATACACGGCTTTAGGCTTTGCGAAAACAAAAGGAGGTTTACCACGTCCATCCAACTCGTCAAGCGATGCAACGATTTCTTGTAAGGATGATCCTTCAGCAATGAGTACGTTTTCAGATGCATGAGAATTAACAGCATCGCATTTTGTTTTGGCAGAAAATGAATCCTCTGCATCGACAGATACAGCTATATATGAAGGTAACCATTCTTTACCTCCCTCGCTCCAAAACTTTTCAGCAGGTAAAACATCTTTGGTATCGGTAGAGAACCTACGAGCTTTTTCACCAACATTAACATTCGCAGTAAAACTAAGAAATACAGGTAAAGAATATGGCCAAATATTTTGCTTCGTTGCAGAATACTTTTTACATATATTACACCATGCTCTAGGTTGCTTTAATTTTCTCACCAAAGAACGTTTCAAAATATCCTTAAAACTTGGGATATTTGACTTCAATGGTAATTTTGGATATTGAAGTCGTGTGTTTAACGCAATAGTATCACGGGAACTACCGTGACCTTCAGAACATTGACAAAAAGATCTTAATTTGATTCCCATTAAATCTTGAACTCTTGAGTTATCACCACATTCCTTCACAAATTTTTCGAGTAAGAATTCATGTAAAGCCTCAATTCGCATTCCAAGAGGTAAACGTGAAGGACTACCCTTTGTTTCCAATAGACCAAGAGCTGCGGCTTCTGGGACCAATCGTAATGCGCGGAGAAAATTCGTCGGTTGGCAACTTTTCGATTTTGGAGGGCCACGTATTGTGAAAAAATATTTCAAATATTTCAAAAAAAAATCGTTAGGTACGAAATTTCGTATGAAAAAAAAATAAAATTAGAAATTCATATAAAACATACACCTTGAGCCTGAAGTAACATATCAAATAAAAACGCCGTTTCACATGAAATACAGGTAGGATCAGCGCAAAGATGATTTAATAACAAAGACCGAATAGGTGATATATGATATAACATTTGTAACTCGGAACAAACATAATCATTCGAGAAACCATTTTCAAGTCCAGCAAATTTCGTTCCATTAAACGAACCGAAATCAAAAGTATCTAATCCAAACCTCAAAGCTCTCATATCGATAACAACAGGTTTATAATTTTCAGGCAACTCAACACGAGGCAAATCTGCATCGACGTCATCAGTATCACCATCATCTTCCGTACTTGTTACACCACGGGGGTCAGATACTGTGATTACATCTGTATTTCCAAACAACAAAGTTCCCTTTTTGAAACCAAATGTTTGATTTGAAACAAAACTAATATAGTCGCCAGGTTGACTTTTAAGGACAGCAGATAATACGGCCTTTGAAATAACTCGAGCAGGTTGCTGTTGAATGTATCGTGAAATAATATTTTTTTTTAGTAAAAAAACAATTTGTTAGGTACAATTTGTTTTTGAAAAAAAAAAAAAATTTTTTTTAGTAAAAAAGAAATTTGTTTGGTACAATTTGTTTTTGAAATCGTAAAAAAAAAAATGTAGGTACAAACATTCAATTTTGGAAACATACATGCTTTGATTTTCCATCCATCGTAAAGGCGTAGAGAGTAATAGAGGAGGATTTTCTTTGATACGCATCCTCTCTCCTAATTGAGGTAACATTGCATATTTCCCAGCTGGTGCACAATCGGATGGATCAATAGATAACAACGGTTTTCTACACATTGGAGGAGGATCATCAACTCTCCATACAGTAGGATTTAAGCTTGGTATACAAACACTACCATCTGTTCGTCGTTTTTGAGAATCTTCTGGAGTAGTTGTACATAAATGCACAACACCAGCAGTATCTCCCAAAGCAATAACATTACCAGAACTTGATACACTAATACTAGAAACATGTGCGCCTGGAGCCATTGCAAGTTGTGAATCGGCCCCAGGAGAAAATGAATGACCACTTAAATCAAAAGTACGTACAATGCCAGATATTGAAGCAGCCACTAATTGAAGTCTATGCCCTGGAAGAAATTCCAGCACACACGGTTTCACACGTAAATTAGAGGGCATGCCCATGGTATTAAAATTTACTGGTTTTTGAAGAGTCGGTGGAATTCTTCGCACATCATACACATTCATCATTGGGTCCGGTCCTAAACGTCTTTTTTTAACTTCTTCCTTTCCATATATTGTGAAAAAATATTTCAAAAAAAAAAACTTAAATTTGTTAGGTACAAAATTTCGTATGAAAAAAAAATTTAAATTAGAAATTCATATAAAACATACATTTTCATTTATCCAAATTTGTTGTGACGTTCGTTCGGCAAGTAATGAAGAACCACATGTCACAAGAGTATTGAATTCACTAGCTACCATATTGACTCTTCCAGAATGATTTTGTAAAGTTGCAACAGCAGAACCAACACGCATATATTGTGAAAATGACGCAAAAAAAAAAATTAAATCGTTAGGTACAAAATTTCATTACAAAAAACAAAAAAAAATAATTGAAATGAATGATGAAAACGTATGAATAACAACGCCAACACTTTTAGAAGAATATTTAGCAACGTCAGATATACCACGCAAGAGACTAGAACGAGAGGTAGGGTCATTTTCTTTGTCATTGCTTGTGCCAAACAAACAGTTGTCATCAATACTTTCCACGTGAACAAATACCACACCAATTTTTTCAGATAACCCTAACCCTCTTGAGAATAGTTGTTCAGTATTTCTAGTTGTTGTTAGAACTTGATGTTCCGATCCATCAACTGTGAATCGGAAAACACTTTTATTAAACAAACCAAATGGTGTTTTTACAACAGAATTATTTTTCAATAAATTGGAACTCAAAAAACTTTCGTGAGTGAGTCGATATGTCATAAGATCTGCTATGGTAATCATATGAAGACTGTGTTTTTTCGAAAATAATCTTAACTCCGGAAGTCTAGCCATGGTTCCATCTGGATTCATTATTTCACAAATGCAGCCTGCAGGAGAGTATCCTGATAATTTTGCCAAATCTACGGACGCTTCTGTGTGACCGGCACGTTGCAATACACCGCCTTCACGGGCTTGAAGTGGAAATACATGACCCGGTCTATTAAAATCACTGCTCACACTTCCTGAGCCAGGTGCAAGTTGTTTTATCGTCAACGCACGGTCATGAGACGAAACTCCAGTTGTAGTTCCATGTCTATAATCTACAGATACTGTGAAAGAACATCCATGTTTCTCTGTATTCTTTGGAACCATCAGAGGCAAGTTTAGTTCTGAAACTCGCTGTTCTGTTGTGGCACAACAAATTATTCCAGTACACGTTCGACACATAAAACTAATCACTTCCGGCGTGATATTATCTGCAGGGATAATCAAATCACCCTCATTTTCTCGATTATCGTCGTCTAAAACAATAATACATTCGCCGCGGCGAAGAGCAGCTAATGCCTGTTCAATTGAACTAAATTCTGACATTTATATGTATTCCGACTATATTTACTAGGTATATGGAGAACGTGTTGGCTGTTGTGAACACAAACTTTGACTCGAATCACTCGAATTCTACTATTGGTACCGGGTATCAGGCTTTTGTTTTGACCTGCAAAAAAATGACATTGTTGATCAATAACCTTGAATGGATTCTTCGAAGATTATCTGATATTACCGGATGAATATTAGTAGCAAACAACTCGACAACCACCAAACGATTTATTAATAGAAAGGCTTGATAGAAGCAGGATGATTTCTCGTGGTGTTTCAAGTATATTTGCGAAGCCTTTACGAGCGAGTATATGTAAGTATCGTTCATGCGTTCGTTTTGTTGGCTCTAGCTCTAGATCTTCTTCTGGAACAAATTATTCAAAACTTGGAGTTGCTGCTTCTGTGTTTGCAGCAGGCTCGTTTCTTGCTTTGAATGGTTTCGACAAATTTATATGTGGTGGTGAATCATCGATGTCATCTATTTCATTAGTAGCGGCTGCTGAATCATCTCAAACGAATCCTTTAGATAGTATTGGGCAGCGTAAGAGTGGTCTTCCCACATACACTAGAGCAGAGATTGCAGAACACAAGACTAGCGAGAACGGTGTATGGGTTACCTATAAAGATGGTGTTTATGATATTACTGATTTCATATCCGTACATCCTGGTGGGAACCGTATTGCAATGGCCGCTGGTGCCGATGTTGGTCCATATTGGGATATTTATCAACAGCACTTAGCTAGCGGACCTGCTGCACTAATAGCTGACACACTGAGACAAATGCGCATCGGAAATGTCGCACCTAATGAGGCAAAGCCAATGGCATTGGATGATCCTTATATAGATGAACCTAAATTTGGTACTGGTCATCGTAGCGCAGCACTCAACGTGCATACTGAGCGTGCCTTTAATGCTGAACCTCCTGCCTCGCTCATAGGTGAAAAATATATTACACCAAAGGGATTGTTTTATTGTCGTCATCATTTTCCTGTTCCAAAAGTTGATCCGAAAGATTATCGATTAAAGATAAGAGGTAAATCTCTTTCAGTTGAATTGGATTTGACTATTGACGATCTGAAAAATCTTTTTGACAAACAAAAAATTGTGATGACTTTACAGTGCGCAGGCAACAGACGTTCTGGATTAAATGAGATTCGACCTACACAAGGTTTACCTTGGGGCAGAGGTGCAATGTCTACTGCAGAATTTGGTGGCGTTTGGTTACGTGATGTTCTTCGTCTTGCTGGTGTGGATTCTGAAAATGATGCAATGGAAAAGGGTGCAAAATATGTTCAATTTACTGCTACAGATAAACCATATGACGCATCGGTATCCGTGCATAAGGCATGCAGTCACCAAGGAGATGTTTTGCTTGCCTTTGAAATGAATGGTGAAGAATTACCACCAGAACATGGATATCCTGTACGAGTTTTAGTACCAGGTCATTTGGGTGCTCGTTCTGTCAAATGGGTGGACAAGATCACTTTAAGTCATGAAGAGGCATATAGCACATGGCAGAGAGGTAAGGCATATAGAGGATATAGTCCTAATATTCGAGATTTTTCTGGTGTTGATGTGAATGAAGGACATTCAGTACAAGAGTTACCTGTACAGTCTGCAATCACTTATCCTCAAGAAGGTGAAGTGATTGAAGCAGAAAAAGGTGAAGCTATTTCAGTTGCTGGCTATGCTTGGGCTGGTGGTGGTAGAAAAATTGTTCGGGTTGATGTCTCGGCTGATGGTGGTGAAAATTGGCACACTGCTACATTAAAAGAAGGATCACAACAACCTTTAGGCAAAGCCTGGGCATGTACGTCTACATCACGAATTTCAAATTTATTTTTTTTTGTATCAAATTTTTGAAATATTTTTTTTGCATCAAATTACCTTATTAATGAATTTCAAATTTTTGAAATATTTTTTTCACAGTACATGGACTCTATGGGAGGCTGATGTTGTGCTTTCTGAAGATGGTGATAAAAGTATTGGTCTTCCCACTGAAATTTCTGTAGTGAATGACAAAAAAGGTAGAAATGTTGAACTTTGTGTTAGAGCAATTGATGAATCTTTCAATACACAACCTGAGAATCCTGCGTCAATCTGGAATTTACGTGGAATCCTTAATAATTCGTGGGACAGAGTTAATATTATTGTCGATGACAGTGATGAGTAGAAAAATATAATTATCCATTTGCTCATAATAAAGATAAAAGTTTGATTACTAGGTACCCGGTTTCCCGGTACAGATATCGATATTCTTTACGTTAAATTTTCCGTTAATTCAGTGCCATCCATATTAGTGATATTTTCTGTAAACTTAATTGATTTAATATTTCTGCACATATAGCTGTGTGTGTGATTTGCTTATCCATTCAGATAATAACGCGTCAGAAGTTATTAGTTTCAGCTCAGTGGCATAAGTGCGTCAAAAATATTTTGCCACTATGGCCGATAAGGCCATGTTGCTATTGTGCTGAAGTTGGTGCATGTAACACAAGATGGGAATGTGTTTGAGTTCTCCAAATATTTCCACTGAAAATAGTATAAACGAATTTGGGGATTGCGAGGACCCACATAACTCACTTTTTGTCAGAATCAATTGGGCTAGGGTTGAAAAAAAATTTCGCAGTGTTCCTCGAAGGTGTCGTTCACAGTACACAAATCTGTATGCTGATGCTGCTAAACACCTATCTGGTTGGAATGTCGAAGTTATGTCAAAAAGAAATAGTCAAGTGTATATTAGACCTCCAAGAGGTGATCCTGGATTCATCATTAAGAAACATAAGTTTCAGTGTTTGAGTTGCACACGTTCTGCAAAGGTAATGAAAGATAAATTTGAAACGCATCGATTCTTATCGGCCAAATCTATGTACGTTTTCATTATTTTTTTTACCTATTTTTTTTTTTGAAAAATTTTGTACCTAATAACAAAACTCTTGTAATATTTTTTCACAATACATGCCTGTTTGTCCAACTGTTATTGTTCATCGTGACCTGGGTGTAGAACCACGACTTCCAAAAAAAACTTTTCCACCCTATGTGGTAAAACCAATTAAAGGTTCTCAGGGGAAAGGAGTTGTTATGGGGTTAAGCTCGCTTCAAGAAATTAAGGTTGCTTTGTCACAAGAATGGAAAAGTAATTCATCACCATGTATAATTCAAAAACAGGTGTCAGGTCATGACTATAGGATTCTTCTGCTTGGAGGGGTAATATGCGATATAGCTGTTAGGGTTCCAGCTCGTGTTTTAGGGGATGGTTCATCCACAACTGCTGAACTTGTAGCTAAACATAATCGAATTAGAAAACGAAGTCGGATATCAATAATAAAAGTGAGTAAAACATTAGGTCCATTTGACGATGTTCCCGAGAATGATGTATGTTTGATTTTTTTTCAACTTCGATTTTTTTTGTACGAAATTTTGTACCTAACGAGTTTTTTTTGTGAAATATTTTTCCAAAAGACATGAGTGGCGAGTAGTACAGGATAAAGCAAATGTGTCACTTGGTGCTGAAGCATTTCGATTTCCTATTGCTGCTATGCACAAACACAATTTTAAAATGTGTGAAACTGTAGCAGCAATGTTTCCAGACCAAAAGATGATTGGAATTGATTTCTTAGGAGATTTAAGTAAATCGTATAAATCAGGGGGTGGCTATATTATTGAACTTAATTCAAATCCACAGATATATAGTCACTGTATTAGAAATAGTGGTATTGATTATACAGTACTTCATCGTATCCTCAAATACGCTGCCAAAGTATGTAAGGATAATGCGAGGAAAGGAGAGAAACCTTTATTCCCATTCTATAAAAATATTCGCAATAAATCGAAACAACCAAAAAAAAATCGAAGACGAAACAGTATCGAAGTAATCTCAAAAAAAAAAAAAAAAGTCTTAAGACGAACTCAATCCGATGCTTCAATTGTTCCTCGAGCATTAGTGTTACAATCCAATATAGAACCTTCTACAGTATCCACATCTCCCGCTATATCCCCTTTCGTTTCTGATGTTGACAACTATCATTCAGATTCAAATACATCTGAATCGGATGATAAGGCTTATTCTAATAAAAGTTCATTCAATGGTGTTCCTTCACATGAACGTGCTTCAATTGATATATTGATGGGTAAAGATAAAATGAAAAAAAAAGCAGGAATTAATTCTTCAAGTATTGATTCTTTCTCATCATAAATAAATAAATAAATTGATATTCCTTTATTTGAAAACGTGTAAGAGTGCATTCTTAACTCGAACTAATGGATATAAATATTTACCATTTGACACCATCTCGTTCAGCTCCATACACAATACTAGTTCGCATTTCAACTCGTTTTGGGCCAGCAGATTTTTTATTTTGTGTTCTTAAATCTACAACCTTCAGTCTATATTGCATCAAAGACGGGCGATTCATATTTGTAATGAAAAGAACATTGCCTGAGCTATCATACTTTGCGACGGAAGCATGGGGAAATCCAAGCTTTGCTTTACATTTATAACGATCAATGTTGAATCCTCTAAAGTTCAATTCTTTATCAGTCCCATGGCTTGCGTCAACAAGTTTTGTATAAGATGGATTTTGATGCGATGGTCGTGTAAATACCAGCAATGCGTCATTTGCTGCTTCGATACTAATCCAGACTCCTCTCCAATCTTCTGAAGCAGCACCGCTATCAGCATCAAACTCTTTTAACGCTTCATCCGTTTCATCTAGGTCAATAACACTTTGTATTCGAGCCTTCCCTGATTCGTGGGCACGAAAAAATTGTAGAATTCTTCCGTCCGGTCGGAATCCCATATGATGGATAGGTAAGACTGTCGTAACATCGATACATCTGATCAAATTACATGTTATGTTCGATACCAATGAATTATTCTGAGGACTTGTTGAATATAAAACAATCTTATTTTTTTTGGTCATTGCAACGAGAGTTTTTTCATCGGGTGATATACATAGTGACGTTATAGTCTCTTTTGTCTGCACCCCGACAAAACAAATGGAAAGATTTACTCCACTACATATTGCCCAACATGGGTTCGTTGCTTTTTGAGAACTAAATTCCTCTTTGAAGCCAACGGCAATAAAATTGCTTTTGGGGAACCAACACACTGCAGTTGGGTCTGTATCAAATTGTGTTTTTCTTATGATTCCTTGGTTTTGGGTATGTATAATGTTCATCCGTCTATCAGCACCGATACTCACAAGCAGGGGGTTTACTGGGTGTGTCGCTAAATCAATAATGACATCATCATGGTGAGCATCCATGATTTCTGTAACTGTTCCACTATGAATGGTAACCTCAACAACTTTACCGTCCTCCATCGCTGCCAGAATTGAATCCGCTTCGGTGTTCCAAAAGATACTTCGTATACATGAACTAGGCATTTGATACATATTATACTGATGGGTCATTATCAGGCGATGGTTCCAAAGTTTGACTATACCATCGGTACTGCCACTTGCGAGGCCCATGGAAGTTGAATGCAAACAAAGTATTTCATCATTATGCGCATTGACTCTTTCTGTTATGATCTCGTACTCAAATATAACAAGAAACCCATCTACGTCACCACCTATCATGAATTCACCAAATTGAGTAATACACAGTATCTGGGCGGCTACTGCAGTGTCATCTTCGTCTAGAATATCCGCAGTATGGGATGCTTGCTCGACAACATTGTCATCGCCGTAAGAGTTACTTATGCTACTCATGCGTTTCAGAGCCTTACTCGCACGCGAGTCTTTTCTAACAAAGCTAAGCCTGTGACTTTGACGGGAACTTCTTCCTTGATAAGAGCCCAAGTCACAAACTCGGCTTAATCTTCGCATTCCATTTTTATCCAACGAATTTACTCGCTTTGATTCTGATTCACTCAAGCGTCGAATATATCGTGTACTTTCCTTTTTGCTCATTCGCCTTTCATTCGCCATAGTAGTCAACTCTTTACTCAACCTTCTGGTATTTCTTTTTACATTTTTCATTTTTATTGACTGACTTAATCTACGCCCACCTGAGATTTTACTCAATCTTCTCATCTTGCCAGTCTTACTCATCCGCCTGTTTGATGAAGTATTTTCATTTATTTGCCCAGCTGTAGTTGTTATATTCTTTAGGTTTTGCTTCAATGTGTTTCCTCCTATATTAGTGAGATCTTTACTCATTCGACGATTGTTCCTCTTATTTGACGACTGAACGGACTGGCGCCGACTTCCTTCAGATGACTGTGGGGAACTCATTTGTACACCACTGTTTCGTTTTCCTGATTTAGCGCTGCTTCTTCGAGAATCTGGCTGAAAACTGAACCTACTATTTTTTTTTCCGTCTCTTGAAAAGCGGTCACTCTCCAACACAGAACTCATCTGTCGTAGGCTTACCAAGCTTGAATTTGTAGATGGTCTTGACGGACTCAAAGTCCCTGGCGGGCTAATTAATCCTTCGTTTAAATCTGTATCAATGCTTAGCCCAGTATGTATTTTTAGTTTTCTCTTGCCCGGCTTGTCTGTTCGCTGAATAAGCCTAACTGGTTTGTTTTTATTTCGCAAAGTATCTAAAACATTCCTTTGTTGAAGAACCAAATCCTTATTTTCTTCATTTACATATTCCATTTCATCTGAACTAGAAGATGCTGAAGAATCTTTATCGTTTTGTAATTTATATTCTTTATCGCTTGATAAGCTTTCACCAAAACCTATCTCAAATGAGCCAACTCCACCAGCTACATTACTAGAAAGACCTTTCAGAGAAATTAGCCCATCAATCTCATTTTCCATGTAACGAAGATTACTAATCAAGCAGACACCTAATCCAGGTGGTGCTATCCAATTTTGTTTTTTCGATTTTGCTAATTTTTCAATCGAACTCCGATGTTTCCCTTGAATAGATGCAAATGGGTTTAATATTTCACTATCAATCCCGTGGACTATGGCGCCTGATAAAGATTTACGACGTGACTTCTTCGCGCCCTTTTTATTGTCATCTTCACTTGACTTAGAATCATTATTCGTCATAGGTAACAACTGAGCTCCTTGAAGAGGTATAAAGTCGTATTCGTTTTTTTTCTTTTCAGAGTTAATCCTGTGTGCTTTGTTTTTACTTTCATCGTTTTTTGTTTCTGAATTAACTTTACCAAATAACAGTGTGCATGTGTCTCTCATTTGCGCTGCAATGTATTCTGGACTTGTATCATCAGTTTCGCCGTCCTGAGTTTTGGTGTTATTATCTTCAGTTGCTGTGCGTAGGATGGTGATAGGTGTTACAGCACGTTCATTTCCGTCAGATCTGTACATTTTTTGTACACCATCGACAACTTCTAGGTCATTATTGTCATTCATTCCTAACCATCGAATATTTGTAGGAAGACCATCACCAATTTCAATATCTACTTCTTGTTGCTTTTTCAAGTTTTCCTCATCTTCATCTATAGAAAATATCCAACGCAGATTCCGCCCTCGTAATTGCCAGAACTTAACGGTGTCTAACGAAACAGTCATAATTGGCAAATCATACCATGGAGTAAAGCTAACAGATATACATGGTGCGGGACCAATTCCGTGTGATGCTAAAAGATTTCCTCCAAATCCCCAGTGTGGGCCATTACATCGGAAGATACTTAATGTATGCTCCGCATCTTTTCCGATTACAGCCAACGACAAATCGTCCTTACTGAAGGCGATGCAATCTACGCCTTCTTTTGTATCTAACTTTAATGCGCATGACTCTTGCATTGTCATGCTATTCCATACACGAATCATTGGGGTATGATACACGTCGCCTGTGGCCACAACATCACCTTTGTTAGATCGAGCAATGCACGAAATATCAGCCATATGTTTCTCGAAAAACTTCTGTTGGTGTCTTTTCTTGTTGTATACCACAGCGACTGATTCTGAATAGAATACAACTTCATGATTTTGTGTGTAGAAAACATCGGAGCAAACTGGGGAATAACACCATACTAAAGACATGTTTAAAGGAATTCCTGCTTTTCGCAATTTTCCATCTTCTACTAACATTGATTTAGAGACGAATGAATTTTCTTCTGGGCTCATATACCACGCATCTTTTTCTAATAAGTATTGTGTAAAATCTAATGAAATTCCCCACTCAAACATTTGTTCCACATACTCTTTTGACCATAACGAAATAGCTCTATCTATTCCTCCGCAAACAGCAAGAGATTTGCCATCAAAAGAAAATTCCATTTGACGAATTCCTGAAGTATGTAAATGATATTTATAATTTGCTCTCCCCCTGATCCAAGGATAGCTCATAAACAGCAATGATCCACCTGGTGCACCAGCAGCAATATATTGTCTCTTATTATGTTTCATTGTTTTGCAACCTGTCGTTGGTATATGATTTCCGTCAAATGTTAGTCTGTTTGTACTATGTCGTTTTATGTTACAAAATGAATCCCTACAGGTGAATGTCACCCACGATGTAGATTGAGCTACAATTGCAAGAGTGTCTTTCTGCCATATAAAATCTGCAGTTTCTAAATTTTTCAAATTAGCATATCTTAAATTCCCTAGTTTGTCTGTAGCTCTTAAGTTAGCATTTGAAGTGGACCAATCCATTTGCTCAATTCGTTCGTGATTTTCTGACATATTTATTGAACATTTTAGTACGAACCGTTTTGTTTTGTTTTCATAAAATTCTTCAACTTGCCTGATGTGTACATATCCATTGCTCATACCAGTTGCTATAAATTTCCCGTCTTTACTGAACTGAATACAAGTCGTTGTGCTAAGGTTGCTTCTTTCAGTGTCACGAAAGAAGTACATTGGTTTCAAAGTATCTGTGTCATATAGTGTGCATGTTGAGAATCCAATACCAAATATTCCTGTGTGCCCAACAGCTACAAGCTTTCCGTCAGGGGTAGAACGACATGACTCAGATAATCGTAGTTTTCCATTCTGTCTCATGTAAACTGCTTTTCTTCTTTTATTCCTTTTTAATGGAGCCAAATGATGTTCAAACGTATAGACAGAAAGTAAAGCCCCGTCGACTGTAAAGAACTCATTATGACGATTACGAAAGCACATTGCAATAGGCTTATGCATATCATAGCTGTCCGTAGTTATCCTTCTGACCCAATCCCATTGCCATTGACCATGTACAACTGGATTCTTATTAACATCGATTGTCTTTTTATCGTCGTTGACCCATACTTCTCTTACTTGTCCACTGAGTGTACCGACAACGACCTTTTCACCTCCATCCCAACATAGTGATGCAATTTTATGTCTAAAAAGGTTGTCCTTTGTTCTCTTTGACACTTTTGTTTTCACAAGAATTGGTTTAGTCGGGGTTCTATTTTGAGTTTGTTTCGCTAATTGAAGAAATTTTGGTACCTTTACTTCTTTTTGTTCAATCACCTTCACTTCATCGTCATCTATGGTTCCTACAGAAGTCCATTCGTCGGAATCTTCAGATTGATTAAGAGTTTCATCAGATAAACTTCCATCGTCTTCTCCGGCACTATATAGGTCGCTAGCATATAAAATTAAGTCTGGATCGCCATCCTTTAGTTCTACATCAAATCGTTGGCGACCTCTACGACGACGAATAAATCCTTTGAACCATTTGCCTTTACCTCTGACATTGACTTCAACAAGCATACCAATTGATAAATCCTCAGATTTTGGAGCTTCGAACATTGGTAGAATTAATTCCTCTGGGGCACTGCCATACTTTTTATGTAATAAGTTGAAGAGCTTTTGTTCCTTGTTTTGATATCGCAATAGAGTATTTTCTACTGTTAATAAACCTTTACGACTTGGAGCATATTCTGCGTAAAACTTTTGTAAGCAACCCATTCGTGACTTTCCTAATGGTCTCTTGGAAATTACTTCGAAACAATGACCGAAGGCTGTGCCAACATTTTTGGAATTGTGGATATCACGTACCATCCATTTATCATCGGGACTGCAAGGACCAGGACGAGCATCAAAGTTGTTATCCAGAACGAGCACCATTGTGCCCACCAATACTTCATCGATATCGCCCTCCACCATCCAATCATAATCTTTAATACATTTAGCCAAAACAACTTCCTGGTCAAAAATTTCTACGCGTCTAGGGTCGAATCTTCGCATGTGTTTAGGATGATTTAATACACCTGGTATATACGCATCATCAAGAATTCCATTTCTGATTTGTCTTTGGGTCCGAGCTAACCGACCTTCAGCAAATGGCGATAAACCATCCTTTAGCTCAAATAAATCTAACAAACCACTGCTATCTGAAATTGCACCAGGACCAGACCAATTACTGTCGTACGCAGATGAATCGCTCATGACAGTGCCATATACATTTTCTTCATCACTATCACCATTCAAATGTACTCCATCACGGATACAGAATGGTTTTTCAACACCGGAACTTGCCATACTGTCGTTAGAGCTAGAGTCATAAGAAATGTCACTATTATCATTGGCCTTATGATTACCTAACAATCGTTCAAACTCATTCTCATTCTTGTTTTTATTAGTGTTTTCTAGATTTAATAGCTGCATTGTACGATAATCACCTTCGGCGCGAAACTCTGTCTTGAAGTTGTACAGTTTCCCTTCACCCGAGCTTACCATGTCATCGTCAACTCCTGCGAATATATTTTGATCGGCTTCCGATGCTAAACGAATTGCGTCTGCAATTGCATCCATTCGCGCTTTTTCAGCAATCATCGCTCGAACATCACCACCTTCACGTAATATTGAATGCCATTCGCGCGTGTTTGCATCTGGATGATTTTTCAATGTATATAATTCATAATTTCCACTACTTGATAGTTCATTCTTGTCTTCATGTTCAGTTTCAAAGTTAATTTCGTTAACATCATTCTTATCTATAAAATCTGGTAATTCTGGAAAATCAACACCAAACTTTGGATCTTCTGGGCTATTCTTAGATGCCAGATCGACATTTTCATTGGGCTTAGAATTATCCAAATTTGTAGGCGATGATGTTCTTGATAAACTTCTAGTATCTGAATCTTTGTCTTTCTCAAAGTTTGTTTCGGCGATATTAAATTCAGCTAATTTCAATAGATCCCCGTCTGAATATTCTTCTCCAAATGCACTTATTGATATATCTATTGGTGTATCGTCTCTCAGCCAAGCATGATAAAAGAATTCTTCTTTGAGATCTTCATTTGAATGAGGACAAAGAAATTCAGCGTCCTCGTCGATGCTAATTTCTTTATACTTAGCAGTGACTTTTCCAGGAATAGATTGCACAATACGAGTCAAAGAAGTTCTAAAAAAGTTTTGTTTTTTCAGATCTGTTGCTTTGGTAGGAAATGCTAGATTATATGCGTGCGAAGATAGGATGAATGCTCGACCTTTACCATCATTGTTAATTCGAGTGTACCAAAATTCGGCATCTTCTTCTTTTTCGCTTTCACTATCATTCCCCGTATTCTCCATTTCCTTAAGCTTCGTTTCGAAATCGAAATATTCGTTAGCAAGTTTTTCCCCAGATAAATCACACTCAATGGCACCTTCAAAGTTCCCTCCTGAGTCCTTAAAATCCATTTCACGCAATTTTGATGCGCGTATCTTCCTAAAACTACTAGGAAGACACAATTGCCACTTTTCAGGCCCTTCTGGATCTTTCACCGTATTACTGATAGTCATTTTTTTTTCTCCGCCATCGGCATTTTCATCTGATGAAGATGACAAATTAGACAAATCGGAATCAGAATCGGATGTAATGTCGTCGGTATCCTCGGGATCACTAGAAATATCAGTTGCTTCATCATCTGCATTATCATCTAAATTAGATTGTTTCAATGCTTTCTTAGTCGCCTTTAAAGCCCTCCGCTGTGCTCGGGCTTCTTTACGCTTCAACTTTTCAGACAATTTTATTTCTTTACGCTTTTGTCGCTCAAGTTCTCTTATTTGTTTTTTGTTTCGTTTTTCATACAAATCAACCTGTCTTTCAGAACGCTCCCTTCTCTCTTTCTCTCTTTGTTGGGTTGATGTTTTTGCTTCTTGCTTTCGACGCGCTCGTTCATTTAGGACCTTTTTCCAATTATTCCCTAAAAGTTGACCTTTAAATTTTGAATCGTCGGCTAACAAGGGTTCATCGTCTGTACATGCATTTACATCATCACTTGATGTAGCTTCGTCACCACTATATGCGTCAGCTATGTCACAAGTATCGTCAACATTTTGATCGAGAGCATTCAAATCCAATGTTATCTGGAGAACAAGCGTTGTTGACCAAATTTTTACAAGACCATCGTTTCCTCCACTAATAACACAATTGGTGTACCCTCGTATACAGTTCACTGCACCTATATGTGCTTTGACAACCTTCCATAAATTCCGGGAATCACTCCGTAATTGATACAAGTGGCCATCTTCGGTACCAATGATTGGATATGATCCGGAAAAACATACACACAAGAACCGCTGAAGGTCGCCTTTGCCATGAAATAAAACACGTTTCGTTTCTACGTGACGACCATGAAATTTATGCACTTTAATATGTTTATACCCACATTGGATGAAGCCACAAGTATCTGGCATGAATATAGCCGCATATATAGTCTCAACCCCACCTTTTACATGACAAAGAACTTCGCCAACTTTCCAATCGTACATAGCAATGCAATGACAAAAATCTTCACCAACGGTGAGTAAATATCGACCCTCTTGTTTGGAAAAGCACAAATGTGAGATACCTTTTCGATGATAGCCTACAATAGTCTGTACAACACTAAGATCATCAATTCGCCAGATTTTTATCATGGGGATATCCCCCCGCTCTCCCGACGCGATAAGTTCTTTATTGGGGTGTGAAGCAATACTAAGTATGTCGAAATGGTGTTCGCCAAAGCGACGCTGTGTGTGTGTTACAACATCATAAATTACAATGGCTCGGGCTATTGTGTACAAAATTTGATTGGTTCCCACATACATCAGATTGTTTTGAACTCCTCTANCATCAAACCCATAAACCCAGGATAATTCAAGTGTACTTTTTGGAGCTGCAGTTGTACGATCCCCGATGAAGTCTTCGGTATCCAATAAGTTTTCTTTGGTGTTGGCCCAATACGCAACTCTTAAAGCACCAGCTGTCGCTTCTTCAGTATTATCTAAAGAATCAGTCTTATCAATAAGAACCCCCCCAATAATTGCATCTGCAGAATATCCTGAGATTTCTTCAATATCTCTCTTGAGCTTTGCTTGTTTCGTTTGCAATTCTACATAAAGACTATCTTTACCTTTGAGTTTTACGGTATGTTCTGCAAGCCGTCTACGTATCGAAGACAACGGCGGATTTAACTCTTTCAACTCTTTTCGCGCATTAAACAACATATTTGTAATGTACAGTGGTTCCTTTCCAATAGCTTTGAACTTACTTGCTTGTTCTTTAAGGCTTTNTATTTCTTTTACAAGAATTTCTTGGCGCGAAATAAGAGCATTTTTCTTTTTGATGAAAGGCGCCAACATATCTCGTGTCTGTCGGAAGACCTTCTTGGATTCTAAATTTAATTTCTTTTGGTCTTCGTGAAGAAGCTCAAGCCTCTGTCGCCTTCCTTCTGCATTTGGATCGGCATCATCAATCTGTGTAGTGTATTGGAATACACATTTATCATCGCCCCCGGAAACCATTAGATACTTGTCTTCATAACTCCATTTTAAGTTGGAAATGTGACTAACTGAGCCACAGAAATGTTTTACCAACGGTCCAGAATTCTTACATGGAAATCGCGCAAGCATTACTTCTCCAGCGCCACTTCCTATAGCAACTAATTTTCCCGATCTTGATTTAGCACATACTTCTAAAGGCACTTGTCCATAGTAGATACCTTCCAACATATCTCCAACAGTCATAGTCCAAGTATGCCACGTGACGTTTTTCTTGTCCTTGGCTTCTCCTGGTAATAGTTTTTTAATATCGAATCTTTCAACCCACCGCTTTCTTGCAAAAGTAAGTCGGCATTCTACTTGTAACCAGCGACTTCTTTTGTCAAAGTCAAGTCTTCGCACGGCACCAGAATCTCGAACTTTGAATTTGTGTATCAATGGAAAATCCAATTTTATACCAGTTGCAGATCCTATACCATGTATAACACATCGATGTAAGAATATCTCACCACTTCCAGTGCCCACGACAAGAAATTCATCATTTGCACTAAATGTAACGGCGGATATCCACGCATGTGAGAAACGTCTTTCACATATTACTTTCAAATTGTTTGGGTTCACAACACAAAATGCGCCATCTTTACGTGATGATTTTGGTCGGATCTCTTCGGGACCACCTAAACCGATGCATAACCATGTTCCCTTCGAGGAATACGATGCCGAACGACACATACATCGCATTCGCACAGCAGCTATTTGTTTATGTGTTTTTATATCCCAAACTCTTACGATACCATCATCTCCAGCCGTTGCTGCACGAGGTAACGTCGGGTGCACAGCAAGTGCCCACATTTCCCCAACTTCATTTCGCGCAGAATGGCAGTGTATTATAGGTCCGTTATTGATATCAATGTTTTGAAGTAAGGATATTTCATACACTTCACAACTGAGAACACCAAGAATTATTGTGTCGCCATTATCATGCCAGCACAACGATTGTACACATGGCGTTAAACACCCAAACTGTGCAACTTCAATCATTTTATGAATAATTAGCTTATAGCCGTCCGCTTCTGTATGTTTTAATTTCCATACAAAAAGGCGACCATCCCCACCACCACTAAGTATTCCATGTGAGCATGAAAATACAGAAGTGCAACCACCCAGAGATTGTTTATGAGCACTTATCGAGCAAAGCATGTGCTGGCCATGGTATAAGCATAGCTTACCACACGAAGATCCCAGTATACTCATACCATTATTATCGTTTTCTAAAACTGTTCCATTGATTGCAGGGCCTAATACTGCTGAAGCACAATAGAATGTTTTGGGTGAACTTTTCATTCGCGAAAGGCCACACATCCCATAAAACTCCGTTGACTTTATCGTATGATTATCAGTTACATCTTGAGGATTTCTATTGGATTTTGCAGTTTCTTTATCATTATTTTTATCATTATCCAAGTTTTGGAATCTACCGCCAGATATTGTAGAAATATTGTGCTTTCTAAAACGATCAACCTTTGGAGAATTGATTGGAGATATATCCGAGTCCGACCCACGTGCATTGGTTTTTGCTTGACTATGTAATGCGCGTCGTGCTATCCTCTCCATTCTCATCCTATTTCTTTCTTTTTCAATGTCAGATGTATTTTGGAAAAATATTTCAAAAAAAAATCATAAAAAAATTGTTAGGTACAAAATTTCCTATAAAAAAAATTTAGACAAAAAATTGAAAAAAAATTAAAACATACATGCAGTTGGTTTTTCTTTCCAAAAGCACAAATGATCTTCGCCGTACGTTATGAAGCCCCGAGATGAGCAGGAAATAACACCATTTATGCGACATGATGTAGTTGGTGTTGCAAATACTATTAATTCTTTTTCCCATTCATACACCGCAATATGCTGAAGAGGATCTTTTCCTATTGAAATGAGTAGTTTTCCACATGGACTAAATGCTAGATTGCCAACACCAACAGCATGGAATCCACTTAAATGTATTTTTGGAACCTTTGGGAATAAAGATGACCATATTAATATAGATGGATATTCGCCAAATTCTCCAGTTGCAATATCAATTCTATTTGGGTGCATTGTATATGCAGATATTTTATGACTATGGCTTATCATATGTTTTTGAGACCAAGCAGCTTTGTCTAACGCTACACCTATCTGTGCAGCAGTGTATACAATATCATGTTTTTTATTATATCGCACATTATGCCACATTCCGAGACTTCCATCATACCCATATATCCAGCTTAGTTTTAAGTTAACGTCAGGTGGAATAATTACACCTTTTACTGGTGGTCTAGGGTTGCTGTTTTCTTCAGTGATCAAATATTCAGCCTGATTGGTCGGACGTCTAGTAAATTGTTCGGCTATTTGACAAGCAGACCAAATCTCTAACAATCTCATTGCTTCCCGACGTGCTTGAACTGTGCTACTCAGTTTCGAGCCTGGTATATACGCTGTGTTATTCAATGTTTCTATTGTTTGTTTAACTTCAAGGATGTCTCGTTTTGAAAAATTAATTCCTCGTTTTAGATGAGTCAATTTATCTCTAAAAAAAATTCTGTCTGCTACTTCCATTTCCAATTCATTCTCCAAATTTTTTAACACTTCCTTTGAACGCTTCCTGAATGTATCTATTGTTATTTCGTGTCTTAATTGCTGTTTTTGATACTCACATATTTCATTCACTAACTCAGAGCTTCGATCACTAATTTCTACTGTGAGAAGACTAACTTTGTGAGAAAGGCGTTGAATTTGTCTAACAATTGCTGAAGCGTTTTGTGTTTCTTCATATCGATCAGTTGAAATTCGGCCTGTTGCCGTGAGATTAAAATAATCAAACCAAGTTTGAACACTTGATGAGCTATACATATATTCTGCAACCATTTCTATCGAAACTCCTTTATTTAATATCTTGCGCATTTTACGTCTGCTTTGTTCGATGTTCAAACCTAATATTAGTAGAATTTGACTTTGGCATACAATTGGACTTGGACTCGGAGTGTCTGCAAGCTTTGATAGGCCTGAAGTCAAACTTGAAATCATTATAAAGAGCAAAGCTACACTAATGCGCTCCTTTTGCTGGAAATTATAAGTATTGAAGATCAACTCAATTTTCTTGGGTCTAGATATAGTAGATAAAAAAACCATAACGATGTAAAATTCCAATAAGTCAATAGTATCATCACCATCTGTATCCAAAACCTCGAAGAGTAGAGAAGTCACTTTCTTCTCATCGTATTCATTAGATATGAAGAACCCAGCGACATCATTGAAAACTATGGAAGTGCAATTATAGCTTTTACCTCTATTGACTTTTCTACATTTCTGTATATTTTCTTGAAGTTTTGATAATAAAGCCATGTCTAATATTAGTGAGTTTTGAAACTCTGGCCGGAGCTGGCATTTGCCTATCTTCTGTCCCATATTTTTCGATAAGTATTATACGTAGTCTACCAGTTCATTGTGCAATAACATGATATTGAGAATAATGGGAACAATACCTTGTTTGCTTCAACGGACGGTAGGGTAGTTGAAACCGTCGAAATCAAATCGAAATCCGAAATCGCGTTGGTACTCTCGACTACGATCTTTCATTTTTGTTGTAATTATTCGCATCTAATCAACATTATTGATGCAAATGTTACCAATTAACACTTCATTGAGTAAGTAAACCTATCAGTGCGTCAAAACAAAACTATATTTCTAAAGAAAATGCTGCCTCAAGTACTATGTTTTATTGTGTTACTCCTGCTTTCAAAAAATGTACTTTGTTCTATACCTGAATTGTTGTATGAGAGAAAGATTGAGATAGACGGCCAGGATATTGGTACAGTTATTATTTATGAAGGCTTTGAACCAGTTGACGTCATTTCTGATTTCATGAAAAATAGACAAGATCTACCATGGACATTGAGAAATGATATTCTAATTGATGCTTGTAGCTTTGATAGAGTTTCGTGCAATCGAACGAAACCCATCATATTTGTGGCAGAAGTTCTGCTTGATGGTTCTGGAAACTTTATTCTTAGAAACACTGATAGGCGCTGTGCATTTACCACTGAAGAAGAAGTTACAACTTTGACAAGTCATTGTACCATTGATACTAAAGAAAATGAGATAAGTTTAGGAATTTTGCATATTATGGAAGGACAGCAACCGGTTGATGTTATATATTCATTCTGCAAGCAGCATACGAAATTTCGTACCTAACGATTTTTTTTTGAAATATTTTTTCACAATACGTGGTATTTCTTGGTCAACGCCCTCTAACTTACATTACACGATCCCAATTATTGAAACTCAACAAGATCTGAGCCCCATTCAAATTGAATGTAAAAAAGCTTTCTCTACAGTTTGTTTAAATGAATCAGTTGAGTGTCTTCGTTTATTTCCTGTTCTTGCAACAACAATTATTTCGGATAATAAAGAAGTGGGAGTGTCATACACAAAACTTCTCACTGACGCCCAATTAGAGCCACACATACCAAATAAAAAAGTTGACAACATTCCAAAGATAATTCATCAAATGGTTCCCAGTGAAAATATATCCACTTGGCATACTGATTGGATTAACGCACACAAAACTTGGAATTTATATTTTCCACCTACTGAATATAAACATATATTATGGACGGATGTTTCCTTAAGACTTTGGGTCAAAAATAATGCAGTGCATATGTTAGAACTTTATGATAGTTATCCTAAACAAATAATGAGAGTAGATCTGGCGCGTTACCTTATTTTACAAAAGATAGGTGGAATTTACGCAGACATGGACTATGTCTGCAATGCAAACTTTTACAAATATTTGTCCCAAGAGAATGTTCATATTGTTGCATCTGCAAATTCTTTGAATGAAGATGTACAAAATGCATTAATGGCATCACCACCAAGGCACCCCTTCTGGGAAGTCGTTTTAGTGGAAGCAATTAATAGTTCACATATGAAGGATGTATTAAACGCAACTGGGCCAAGATTGTTAAGTCGGGCTTTTGGGATTGCACCAAGTAAAGTTACGATTCTGGCAAAATCTTACTTCAATCCTATAAATAATGTGGATGTTACTGATTTCAAGAGTGAGTCAGAATATTTTGCAAAACATTTGAATACTCGTCATTGGTTAAGGGAATATTTTTGGGAGGATATTCAAGATCCGGTTGACCGTGCCGCAACTTTACTTGCTGCTGCTACAGCGAGTGCGAGCCATACAAATAAAGCAAACAAAAAAAATCATTCTAGTATTGATGGAAATATTGACATTGTTAAGACATTGTGGTATGCATTAAATGAGTTAGAAAATGCATCCATTGCCGCACTACAACGTAGTACAAAAACTGAAGAAATGGAATGGAAAAAAGTATCGGAATTGTTTGGCCAACTTTCAAGGCAATGGAAGGCAAAGCTTCCATCTGAGATAACCAAGTTTTACTTAAAAGATACAACTTTGAAAGCAGATACAGTGAAACATCAAGCCGGAAAATACTTATTACATTTAAATAAGAATGAAAATATTTCGAATACCACCAGTGGCCTTATATATAATGGATACGAAGAAAACTATGTAGCAGCACATGGGAATAGCCCATTATTATACGGAGGTCGGTTATTTTATGATGCATTAGGAAATTTGCCAAGTACCTTACCGAGTAATATCTATCTGAATATTGGTGCTGGAGATATGCTTTTACCTCCTCCTTGGATCAATATTGACAAATGGGTTGGTTCAAGAATAGAAAAAAACTCAAATTATGAAAGTGTCCCACCAACAGTGAAAATTTTCTGGGATAGTATTGGTATAGGAAAAAATAATGATACCAAAGAAACACTTCAAAAGCGTAGAAAAATTGTAGTTGGTCTTGATGTAGGAAATATGTGGGAATTGCCAGATGGTTCAGTTTCACAGATACTTGCAAAGGACATTTTAGAACACTTCAAACATGCTGAGGTTGAAACTGTTCTATCAGAATGGCATCGAGTGTTGCAACCATGTTGTGGCACATTACAAGTCATCGTACCATCATTGACAGGTTTGTGTAAGAATTTGGTCAATGGTGTATGGAAGGCAGATCTTTCCTCATACTATATATTTGGTGGACAGAAGAGTCCTGGAGATATTCATTCTGTAGGTTTTAGTGAAGAGTCATTAGAACGGCATTTAGAAGCAGCTGGCTTCGACGTCGCTGCATTAATGACTCAACAAGAAGTTGTTGATGGTATAGGGGAAAATCATCATTTTAAGCATTATACTTGGCTTAGAGCAATTGCAGTGCCAAAAGTACAAAACTTATTTCGTGATAACACTGAAATTGATTCTTGCTCTTGTAATGTAAAGGAAGCTGAAACACAAGGTCTATGTCATGAGAATAAGAAACCCTTTTGCAATGTTTCCAATAGATGGTTGAAATATGATGAGCTACTACTAGATGGATGGAAACACATGAAACTCCGAAAAGGTTTTCAGCATTTTATGCAAGAAAAATAAATTTACGTCTAAATTGTTGAATAAAATAATGNTTTTTTTTTTTAAATTACATGCTATATTTGTTCGGGAAGCATTTTGATTTGAGTAATTGAGTTAAATTTCGTTATAAAAATAATTCGAGTTCCTTTGGTTGACTTTTAATAATCGAATTTTGTTCATAAAAATGACATGCAGAACTGAAAAAACGTTATTTTACCCAAGCTAACGGTTAATAATAATAATAATAATAATATTTGTGTTGATTGAAACGGTTGTGTCGGTTGACCGTGGCACGTGTCAACATCACTGATTGATATTTGTGTTCAGTCGCACAGGCACTACAGGCTATTACAAGGCGCTAAGAAGCTGTATATTCACTCACTCTCCGAATATTTGAATTCAGAATGTCCCAGTTGAGATTACAAACGAAAGCCTAAAGCCTAAAGCAGAAAATTTCCTAGCTCGCCTTAACTTCCCAATAGGATACTTTACTTTATTGGATTTCCGATGATGGATTTGTCAACTACAAGAATGGGTACGGTTAAACATGGTTGTGCTCATTATAGGCGAAGTTGTGCCTTGGTGGCACCTTGTTGTAATGAAGTATTTACATGCCGTTTTTGTCACGATGAAAAGTATGCAGACGATTATAAGAACCCGAAGAAGATGCATAGTTTGGATCGTTTTGCAGTTACAGAGCTTCAGTGTTTGGTTTGTGATGTACGCCAACCTTTGTCCGAGTCTTGTAAAAATTGTGGTGTATGCTTTGGAAATTACAGCTGTATGACTTGTCGGCTCTTTGACGATGACACATCAAAAGAACAATTCCACTGCAATGAGTGTGGAATATGTCGAGTAGGTGGCCGAGAGAATTATGAGCATTGCGTAAAGTGCGGCACGTGCTTCACTACTGATGGAGAACACAACTGTATAGAAAATGCCATGCTTTCAAATTGTCCTATTTGTATGGATGAGCTTTTTTACTCCCGTAAAGAAGTTGCTTCAATGCGTTGTGGTCATGGAATTCACAAGGATTGTCTTGAAAAACTATTGGAAACAACATATAAGTGCCCCCTTTGTTCGAAGTCTTTAGTGCAAGATAAATACTTGTCGGATTACTTTACTCGTTTAGATCAGGAAATTTTGAGGACTCCAATGCCAGTAGAGTATAGAGATAAAATGGTTGAGGTACTTTGCTACGATTGTAATAGAAAATCAATGACACAGTGGCATGTTGTTGGGTTAAAGTGCATGGCATTATTATCTGATAGACAATCTTCTGATATTGAATATACCGAATCTAAACAATCTGAACTTCCCGAGATTAATGAAACCTCTAGTAGTGAAATTATTTCAGATCAATTTAGAAACATGACTGATTCGGAGCAAATTGAAACGAATAGAGAACAACAATATATAACTGTAGCCCGCGATGCTGCTAATGCTGCCATTTCTGTTGGTTTTGGAAACTCAACACCATCTTTAGAGGTTACTGTGGCTGCAGCCAGTGTTGTCGGCGGCGGAGATTCCAATTCTTCGTCACCAATAGAAAATCGACGCCCAAGTCTTATAAGAACTGCAATAGCAGCACAGGAATCAAATCGACGTCCAAGTCTTATAAGAACTGCAATAGCAGCACACGAATCAAGACCTCCCGTTTCAAATCATCTTTCTAGACGAACACATCCAAATAGATGTGGTTCTTATAACACATGTCGAACGAAATAATTGTTAATAGATGTGGTTCTTATAACACATGTCGAACGAAATAATTGTTTGAAATGTAAAATAAATGTTAAACTAATGACTTTTTTTGATATTTCTTTTATGTTTATGAGAATAATACTTAATTATACTTGTGGGTCAGCTGGAATTTCTTCATTTCTTTGTGAAAGTCGTATTGAATTATAATTACAATATACTGAATATTGATACACAAGATTAGGAATACTTGGTCGAAATTTCTGAGGGTTTACACCAAGCAAATCTTTCATGGATTATGAAGAAATATTTCAAATTCGAAATTCATTAGGTACGAAATTTTCTATGAAAAAGATAAATTTGAAATTCATAATGAAAACGTACATAATGTCTCTATTCTCATCGATTGTAGTACATAATATTTTACCATTTGGAATACCCGTAACTTCATGTATTTTGGAAAAATATTTCAAAAAAAAAAACTTAAATTTGTTAGGTATAAA
>LT635967.1:0-30126 GCA_900128565.1 Stramenopiles sp. TOSAG23-6 | reverse complement strand
TTTCCTGTCCCTTTAGCAGCTTCCTTATTCGCGGCGTTTTTTGCAGCTTTCTTTGAATCATTATTTGGGTCATTTCCTGTCCCTTTGTCAGTTTCCTCGCCAGATTCTTCTACCGGTTTGTCAATAGAAGCTGCACCTTTCTCTCCTTGTCCTGTATTTGGTTTGGTCGTGGTAGTGGTTTTTGGGTCGACGAACCTAAATCTCTGTGAACTTCTAGGCGGAGTATTTTCAGTGTCCACGCTATTTGCGCTTCGAAATGTTAAAAACAATAGGGCATACGTGAATTTGTAGAACCGCTTCATTTTCTTTGATGAAAGATATTATATATTTTTCTTTTGTGTTTACCAATCTTTTATGGATGGATCGACAAAAACAAAAATAATATAAAAAAGTGGGATCAGATCGAAAAAAAAAACGTCTTGAACTGACTTAAACATTACCCGGTACCTTTTTGAAAGTTACCCGGTACGTACGTTATCTGAGTTCCTCTGATGAGTTCAGTCAATCTCAAATCCTGTCAATCAACAACCAGGAACTACCTATAGTATATACAGTACCCAGTGGTACACGTCGTATACTCTTCTTTTGATACTCTGGACTCTGGAGCTGAAACGCGTGACGTTAACATTTCTGAATTACATTCGATTGGTATATCGTACGTGTAAATAGAAATCATGCGCATATTCAATCCTTTTCTTTTATTATTGTTGGTCACTTCATCCATCGCTACACTTACTTCCGGTTCTACTTCCGGTTCTACTTCCGGTTCTACTGCGTCTAGCGAGTTCAGAACTGAAAGTTTGGAGGCAAAGCTCGATGAAGTATTGGAAATGATGATTCGCGGAGAAGCTTATGGAGATACACTTCTGGACATTATATTTTCCATGAATGTGTACCCTAGAAAGGAGGCCTTTGAAAAATATGAAGCATTTATGCGAAAAGTCACTATTGCAGTAGTCACAAGGCATGAAGAGGCATATGAATGGCTTCAAGTATATATTGTGCGACGAAAACACCTGCTCGAAGAATGCATAAAAGCCAATGGACTTATACTGGAGTATGTGATTCTTGAAGAAGAACATAAAAAACTAGCACTTCTTGGTGTACGTAATAATGGAATGGCTCTAAAGTACTTAAACAATTTCCAAGAGGACGTAGATGTTGTTCTTGAGGCAGTTTTACAAAACCCCAGAGCAAGCCAATTTTCTAAAATTGACATTGAAGAGATAAAATTGGAAACGTTTAAAATCAAAGATTTAAAAACTCCTGACAATTTTGTTGGCCGTGAAATTACAAGACTTCTCGAAGATATTAACAAAGAGCCTTTCAAGGATGAGACAGGAGAACTTGATTTAACCCAACTATCAAATTGGATTTCAAGCCAACAACTGCATTTTGGTGAAAAATTTATTGCGACTCGAAATATTGTGACTAAGCTTTGGGAAAATTATTGTATTTTATATCAACTCAATCCATATCGAATTCGTCTTCTGGAATATAAAAAAACGAAACTACTATTGTTACAAAGGATTTTGGGTACACATAACGTAAATGAAGGTGGGGTTCAGCGTATGGTAAAAAATATATATATTCATGGAGGTCCGAAAGAACATCGCAAAAATATTCTTAATATCGATGACTTAATCAATGGAGAACAACGTCTTCAAATCCTTAAACCAAAAGTCACTCTTAAGCGTCCGGCCTCGGATTATCATGCTCTCACGGATGAACGTAGAAGTGCATTTCGTTTGGCACTTCAGTCATTTGTAAAACCAAAGCTCAACTCAAAGCGCCCTTTATCGACACCTCCTGCTAAAAAAAGAAACAAATCTCCAGACGTTGGAATTATTAGCCGGTCACAATCAGCTGTTCCAAGATTAATGAACACATTCTTATTTCGACCAATATCCTCCGCGTAAGTTCTTTACTGAACCCTACTAGCTACTGCTATAATAAAACCAATATCAATTGAATAAAGATTCCTCGATTAAATCTATTTTATTTTGAATGCAAATGCATTTCTACTCGTGTTAAAAAAAATAATAAAACGACAAACTATTCCTTTTGTTTTTTTTTAGGTTTTGGTGCATTATGTTTAAAGTGGCAAACATCACCATCTTTGATAACGTAACCTTTACCTTGTTGACGACAGAGACCTTTTTCTTTAATCTTCTTTTCACTTCCGTGAACACGGAAATCTTTAAATGCATAGATATCTGCACAGATAAAACCTTTTTCAAAATCACCATGGATTGTACCCGCAGCTTGAGGAGCACACCAACCATTTTGGATACTCCATCCTCGTACTTCATCAGGACCAGCAGTAAAAAAGTGAATAAGGTTTAAGCAGTGGTATCCTTTCTTGATAATTGATGGTAAAGCACTGTTTACTTTAGTTTCTTTTTGGACTTTTGTTGCTTCTTCTTCTCCCATGTCAAATAACTCAGACTCATACGCCACACTAAAGGGTATCATTTGTTCACCCCCATTTGCAGCTAAATATTCAGCAATCTTAGGTAACCAGTTGGATCTCTTCTCAAAGTACCCCTTTCGTGACATATTTACCAAATAAATTTGAGGTTTTGCTGTCAAAAGCTGTAACTCATTCAACACAATACAATCTTTGGGCGTCCACTTACCAAATCTCAGGGCAGTACCAGATTGTAAAAGCTCCAGTGCTTTCACCAGAGTCTCATATTCTGCCTTAGCTTCCTTCGAGCCAACTCCTCGGTTGACCAACTTTCCTTTTGCTTGCGTCATCACTTCCAGAATTTGGATGTCTTTCATACGGAGCTCATCATTAATGATTTCAATATCACGAATAGGATCAATAGATGTTTCAACATGTGTTACGTTTTTATCTTTGAATTCACGTACCATATGAAAAATACCATCCGTAGCTTGGATATTTGAAAGGAACGCGTTGCCGAGACCAGCGCCTTCCGAAGCACCTTTTACCAAGCCAGCAATATCGGTTACTCCTAATACGGCCGGTTTGACTGATTTAGGCTTAAACGCTGCGACAAGTTTCTTAAATCGTTTATCTGGCACCTCCACGCGAGAAAGAGAAGGTTCAATTGTGCAAAAGGGAAAGTTTTCCGCAGGGACATCCATCTTACAAAGTAAATTGAAAAAAGAAGATTTACCAACGTTTGGGAGACCAACGACTCCCATTTTTACATTATTTCCTGGTCGACCAAGACGAACTACAGCAGAATCAGCAGGAGCTTTCTTCTTTCCCATATTTGTTGTTTCTATAGTTATATAGTTAGACGAATTGAGAATATTTCCCTTGACAAGTTGGAGAGGACTGTAGTCACTAGTAGTACTACTGGTAATATTCGGACCGCGGGTGGCCAAAAAGAGCGCTGGCTCGCGCAAAAAAAAACAGGTTCGTGCGCGATAATTATTAATTATATTGAATTGTAATTGTAATGCTTTCCAGCGCCAGCGCTAGCTAGAATAATCAAGTTGTGTTGAATTTAATTACTCTCTCTGTGGCTCTCTCTGTCACTATAATTATGACTTCAATGCAACCGAAAAATAATTTCATAACAGTTCTAATAATTTTATTTCAATAAGCAAGCATTTTTACCGTTCCACTTCTAGTTTTTATCATTCTTTATTTAATAAACACCAAATGTAATTTATATTTCCATCAGTTATTACTGCCCTGGTAATAGGATGTCGAAGGCTTTTATCACTGCCATCGCGTCTAAGAATTGTATAGTGAAAAAAAAAATCAAGGAGACCCTCTTTCGCAAAACAAGTACCCGCGAGGCACACCGGCTTATCGTCAATTTCAATGTCAACTAACGTTATTGGATCTTTTTGACCCACACACTTAGGTTCTAAGAATATGTCACTTCTTCGAGCGATACATGGATTAGGTTTTTCTGCTGCCGCTTGTTTGCGAAGACGTTGGATTGCAGGATCAACAGATTCCACAGTCATATCCGCCGTTCCCACAATTTGTCGACTACAACAACTTCTACAGTTACGGCGAGGGCTACTCTTTGGCAAAACGTCAACGGTTTCTTTACTTTCCCGATCTTCTGGAACACCCACTTCAGGCTGCGCTTCAGTTTGATACTGAGCTTCGACTTGAGGATGTGATTCTAATTCTGGTTCGGGTTCCGTTCTATCAGGAGCTGATGGTTCACCTTCACGAGGAGTTGTAGTTGTAGCTTCATTTTCCACTATTTCTACTGGTGAGTGTGGTGGTACTAGCGATACAGGTGGCGTAGAAGGTGTGGCGAGCATACTTTGCACAACAACTTCAACAACTTCTTCCGCAATAGGTGTTTGTCTGTTTTGGAAACGATCACGAACAGCCAGCTGGATTCGTGATCGTCTCCTAGGGTTTGAAGAACAACAGTCCAGTATACTTGCTGTTGCTGAAGTCGAATAAAGAAGTACTGCTAGTGTACATAGAGTAAAATAATTTAGTACGAATGACTTTAAACACATTTCTTCTCTCAAATGAAAATATACAAATATGTACTGTTTGCACCACTGGTATTTTTCGAAAATAGTCCCTTGCTTATATTATACCTTTTAGTTAGCATCTTATAATGTCATACCAAGAATAACAGCTGTTTAAAAAAAAATAAAATATAGCATATTTTTTTTTTTTTAAATATTTCGTGTTTCTCAGCCATTTCTCATTGATAACTTTTTTTGTACCGTTATTCTCCACCGTTACAGGTACTTTTTGACACTTTGACTTCCAACTCGTTAGCATTACACAACCTTCCAAAGACTCACGAAGCATATTTATTTTACAGACAATCTGTATATAGTTTTATATAGTAAAAGAGGATAATGCCAGAATCAAAGGAACAAAATCCAGGAATTAAATGGAAACCACCAAACCAATTTCTTTCTGAGGACGACGACCCAGACGAAGAGTGGGGTATGGAACACTGTCGAATCCTCTATTTGATTTCAAAATATGCAAATGCAGCACAGTTGGCAACAGATGAAGAAACATGGATTCGACAAATTCCTCTCTCTGTTCTTCTGTATGAAGGAATAGTTGCAGGTGTCATTGACTTAGATTATGCACCTGTTTCTTGTCTTGTATCACATCATGGTGTTTCTCGAAGATTATGGATGAACGTCTCTCAGGAGGGTAAATCTGTCATTGATGACTTACGAGAAGGCAATATGGTAAATGGTTTAAAACTCTCAACAGAAGACTTTCAGCCTGTCACGGCGTTTCAAGCGTCTGAAAAGGGAATAGCATTTATTAAAATTCTACCCACACAAGTAAAGAATGAAGTTGATAAGTTTCTTCACTCTACGGATGGTACTATATTTAAAATAGAATACAACAACAGTAAACGTTCTTTTGTGTTACATACTGAATCAGGCGAAAGAAAAGAAAGTAATGTAACCGAAACTGAAGATGTCTCCTATGTTTCCTCACCTTTAAGGAGAGTCGTTTTATGATGCCATTTACAACAAACTCCCATAGAGCTGAAGAGTCCGCAATGGGTTCAAGCGGCATACGAGACGAACTAGATGAAGCTATTGTCATAGGACAAGTTATGGTAATGGTAGGGGAGTGGATACCATTTGGAGCCAATCAAATTGTTGCTTTAAATGAACGCCTAGGGGCCATGGATCGCTGTAAGGGTGGACTTTTTACGTCACTTATTGATGAAAATCCTACAGACACACAATTCGAAGTTCCTACAGGTCTTACTGATGTTAAAATATTAGATTACGACTTTGTTCAATTTATTAATTTTGAAGCAGAAATAAATTACCCGGAAAATGATGATATTGTCCAAGTAGAAAACTTTGGTATGCACTTAAATGTAGATGGCACTATCGTGTATGGTATATTTGTAGAAGCTATTTTAGACCGTAAAAAAGATGATATTTCGTTGGACTTATTATCAAGATTGTTGGTTGATTTGCATCAAGATTCAAGTCGAATAATGAATGATTTGTTATCACAATATCAAAGTGAACTTTTAAATATGCTTTTCTTGGGTGAGTCTCAAACTCGTAATAAATTCAATTGCATTGTTGCAGAAAAAATTTCACCAAAAATTGACGGAGAGGATTATATGGATAAAGGTGATTTAGAAAATGAGTTGAAGCAAATTCTCGGTGATTTACGCGCATGTCATGACCTTGGCGACAAAGATGTCATTATGATGGGACAAGATGGAGTGTTATTGTGTGGTCCACACTGTATGCAACATGAAAATATATTGTTTTTATATTTATCACTTCTCACACGGGAAATCTTTATCCGCAATTTTTTCATCCGAACTTTTGTACTTGATGACTTAATGTCGAACATCCGCGAATTGATTGGCAATTACCAAAGAGATCCAAATAATGTCGGGATAATTAGAGACAAATTAAACTCTGCTTCATGTGATGTAATTCTATTAAGGGAAATTTTGGAATATTTGTCGGACTCTCTCCAAGATCTTACTATTCCAGATATACCAGAAGATTTAAATGGTAAAAGATTATTTAAAGTATTGGAACCTGCCGAAATGAAACGCGATATAGGTACGTTTTCATTATGAATTTCAATTTTTTTTTCGTACGAAATCTTGTACCTAACAAATTTCGAATTTAATTTTTTTTACAATACATGTTTACGATGTACTGATTTATTAAAATTAATTGAAGGGGAGCAACATCAATTGTTGACACTTCAGCAGATGACTGATGTAATCAATACGAAACAGTTGGAAGCCATTTTTTCGGATGTGGAGAATAATGTATGTTTTATTTTTTTTCAAATTCGTTTTTTTTTTTGGTACGAAATTTTGTACCTAATAAAAAAACGTTTTTTTGTTTTGAAATATTTTTCCAAAATACATACCAAATTTCTTGTCGAAACATCAACCGTAAAAGAAAAAACTTCAATTTCACTGCAAGTACTTCAAATGATTGTAGCGGGGTCTTTTGCATTTGATATAATCGACAGACTATCCGGTGGAACACTGAATATTACTGTGCCAAAGTGGGTTGATGATATGTTTGTCAATGATATTATTCGAATTCCAGGTCTATGGTTTGTTTTCATCGTGAATTTCAAATTTATTTATTTTTCATACGAAATTTTGTACCTAACGATTTTTTTTGAAATATTTTTTCACAATACATGTTTGCTTTAAATATGGTCTGGTTACTAATAGTCTGTGTCATCGTACAACGAATTATGAAACGACTTTTTGCAAAATCTTCTGGAAATACAATTTTACGAGTTACTGTAAATAAAAAGATTGACACAACAGCATTAAAGACATTGATTGATAAAAAAATAGTGAAGTGTATTGAGACCAATCATGAAATTAATAAAAAACACAAAAAGGTTCAATGGCAAGAAATTGATTCGTCTCTTTGGGTAGGAATTCTCCCAAAAGTTGAAATTATTTACGACGAAGTTCATAATTGGCTATTAAGCGTACGTTTTCAAAATTGAATTTTTAATCTAAATTTTTTTTTCGTACGAAATTTCGTACCTAACAATTTAAAATAATATACTTTTTCACAATATATGTACGTTTGGAATATAATCGATATGAAACAAATAGAAATGAGAGTGAAAATGCAATGTTATTTTTTAGACACTTGAAGGAGAATAATATTATTCAGGATATTGAGGGATGTTTTATTGATAATGATAATGTCATTAACGATGGCTGAAATTAGAATATAAATAAAAATCGTAATTGAGCATTTTACACCTATAATATATACATATTTACTACTATTGAAATCTTTGAGTTATTATTATGATATTATTATTATTATGATATTACACACTTCTTATTAATCCTTTGACTGGGGGAGAGACTATTTTCAGCATGAATTTCACTTATAACAGAATATGCGCCTGTGATTGATGTTGGTTGTGTTCTTTGTGTTCTTTCTGATACTGTTAACAAAGAACTATTTGAAGATTGTATATGACCATTATTATTGAGACTTTTCTCATCACGTCTTCTCAACTGTCTGAGGTCATTTTGGAGTTCTTTATTTTTCTCTATTTCTACGCTCGTGACACATAATCGACATACAGGGCATGTATCTTTCCGCTTCAACCACGTTTTAATACATTCTACATGATATCTATGTTTACATGGTAGTACTAAGATATCTTCACCCAGTGTAAAAGTATCTCTGCAGATGCTACAAAAGATATTTCCATCTTTCCTACCATCCCACACTAACTTTTCAATTTGATCAATTACATTACTATGTAAACCATTCGACTTTAAATCATGATGGATATGAACGAAGGTATTTTCCGGAAGCATTGGATATATATCAGCCCAAGGTGCCACCAAATCAACCCATTCACTAAACTCAACAGTTCCACCTGCACCAGCAACGTGGACTCTAATATGTACGTGGTCGTCGTGGTCAAGTAGACAAATGCGCCAACCTCCTGGACCTGGTGGGAAGCAAGCTATTAGATGTTGTATAGCTTTCCTTGCACAATCTATACACATTGAAGTTTACCCTAGAAACTGAAAAACATTAGATATTTTGTACTTCAATTTTTGTAGTTTTACCAGTTGACTTGGCCAAAGAAGAAACCCAGAAGATTCTAAAAACGATCAAGCGCAAAAACACGAAATATGACGAATAACCTATTTTTATTGACTTTTCACTTTTGAATACATTTTATCAAACAATTTAAAAAAAAAAAATTAAAATAACTCGTCTAAACGACTATTGTTAAGTAGTGTTTCAACACGTGTCCTTGCAAAATTGAGGAAAACGACACCATGACAAATATACAGAGATCGATACACTGCAGCTTTACCCAACAATCCTCTGATACCCCCACCTTGAGTTGATTGCCACTTGATCGCTTCAAGTATATTTCGAAATTGTCCTTTTTGTATATTTGTCTTCATTTGATCAGGAACATTGGTAATAAAACCTATAGGAAATCCCATTGCCATGCTAGTGAAAAACATTTCTTTTCCATCAAAGAAACGTGCGACTGCAGAAGTTTCAAGATTAGGCTCGATAAAATTAGATCGTAATCTTTTGGAAATTCCAGGAGAGCCCAAAAGTGCACAATTGAAACAAAACTCTCTAAGAAATGTAGCCTCATAGCCTTGCATTAAACGACGTATCCCGAATTTTTTAATTACCCCCAAAACAGTGCTTCTATTTGCCTTATCAACTTGTCCGCCCCTCAACTGATCTAAAATTTTTGGACATTCAATGGCAGTTATAGCAGCTGCGCCTACCGAAGTGCTACTGACAATACAAAATAGATCTTCTCCTAGTGTCTTTTCACGATAGACACCACCCCGAATCCCTAATACCCATTGTTCCGCTTGAGCATATGTACCTAAGTTTAACGTTAAATAGGGGAAGCGACCTCGAACAACTACACCAATGCCTGCGTATAAATTCGACCTTTTTAGAAGAGAGAGACATAGTTGCGTCTTCGAGACACCATGTACAGCAGCTGCTCTTGATATCAGTGATGTTGGATTAGTACTTTTATATCCACGGATACCCCAAAGTGCTTGGCCAATTCCAAAACCAGCCTGTAAGCGCGTAGATACTGTATCTAAAACTATTCCTCCACTGTACATTTGGCATATACCTGCTACACCCGCGCAGATGGCCTGACCGGCAAAAGTCCGGGAAAATTGTACATCAGGTTTGTGATATGTTTTTATATCTTCCGCTAAAGATTTCCGGTGCGGTAAATATTCATCTAGTGACACAAAACCATCCTTATTTTTATCCATGTCTAGAAACGTTTTGCTTTCACGATTGGGAGTCATTTTGCACTTGTTCTTTTATGTGAATGCTTTCTTCCCACTTTATTCTAGGGTGAATACAAGTAAAATCTAAATAACGATTTAAGTGAAGTCGTATAATTTTAGCATATAATTTTTCCTGTAATGAAGCCCTTTACAACTATGAGTGTAAAAATGTGGGCGTTGTTGTTATATTTTGGTTGACTAATTTTGGTTGTGTTGTACCACCAAAAAGACGCGTCGAGTCCGATCCGATGACGTCTGACCGCGCGATCGAATTTACGATACCCGGTACCATGCGGTTTTAAAATATTTTGCATGATGATACCGTTGCATTTCCTATATCTTGTCTACGTACCCTTTCCAATTATTTTTCCATACTTTACGATGTTTCGATTATGTTTAAATAGGTTTAAGTTCCATAACAATTTCCAACCTGCTGTAACTCACTACTCTAGAAGTATCCCAGCATTAAACACACAAAATTATTTGCAACGTCGTGTTATAAGCACGTTTTCTAAAAGAGCACCAACATCATTTCGGCCGTGGAGACGTTTCATGAGTAATACAGCAAGTGAAGCTGCTGTAAAAAAGGAATCTCCCGTTGCCGCTTTCATTAAGAGAAATTCATTTTACATCGGTAATTTAGGGTTTTTTATTGGCTTCTGTCAATATTCATGTTCAGACGTGTTGCAACTTCGGATTATGGCCATCTGTGGAAGTACATGTAGTATCGTTTACCAATTCTTCACAAGTCCTGCCTGGAAAGTTGCTGTCTTTTGGAGTACTATTTATATATGCCTAAATTCAACCGCCATTTACAAGATCATCATGTCAGGTGAAGTGAAATTTACAAAAGATGAGTTGGACCTATATAACCATCTATCTGGTATGATGAGTTTACAATCATTCAAAATACTTATGAATAATTACAACGAATGGACAAGTGCACCTACTGGAGCAGTTATTGCCAAACAAGGTGAAGATGCCAAAATATTGATACTTATAACCTCAGGGGAAGTTGATCTCTTTTTAGATGATGAATATGCATGTTCTGTTGGACCTGGGAGTTTAATTGGTTCTTGTGGTTTCACTGAAATTTCAAAAGCTACAGATAAATATGAAATGACTGCCAAAGTGTGCGAGAAATACGACAAAGTCCGATACATAACTTTCACACATGAGAAAATGCGGTCGGCAATTAAACAAGGTGGGGATATATTGGAAGGCGAAGAAGTGAAGCTCTGTCTCAACAGTGTTGTAGACGAAATGCTTAAAAAGGATAAGGCGGAACCAATAATGAACTACTACATGATGATGCAAAGTGCTCTTGTAGATAGTGTGGTGCAGCCCACGGAAAAAAAATTACTGCGTGAGTTTTCTACTCAACACAATATATCAGACAATGTTCACAAACAGACGCTGGAGAAATGTAACTGGACTCTGGAAGAGTATAGCGACGGTAAGAAACACTCATGAATAAGATATTTCTCCAAATTTGTGTCTTATTTGAAAGGAGAGGGAGGAAATAATAGATCTATTACCCTAAATTTAGATGTCCTTGATTTTTGGTCTGAAAATAAAAGATATTCTAATTTTATATTCAATATTTAATAAAAAAATGCTCTTCACTTTGAATCCCCCAATTGATTAATTGGTTATGCCATTTTTTATTCAAATAGGGAACTTGGATCATTGAATTTGAATGAAATCATTGAAATGGAAAAAAATGTAGAAAAGCAGGTTTGTCCAAGTTATGTTTCTGTCAACCATCGCCATATTTTGCTGACTACAACACAAAATTGTTGAGTTGGTCCGCCTCCGCTCGTGCGTTCGTTTATTCATTCTTCTCAGTAAAACTAATCACAATGAAGGTAAGTTAAAACTCCAAGTATAACAAACAGACTGCATAACTTAAAATGAATACTGATGTTGAAACATGTTGGAATAGCTCTTTTGGAAGTATCTGCAGAGAAGTCTAAGAGATTTTGAGCATCCTTTCATTATGGTAACTACCACGCGTTGTATGATTTTGACAAAATATTGTTTTAACGAATCGCTATGACAATGAAGTATTCATCACGTGTTTCATATAGTTATACCTTATGTTAAAATGCTTTTTGTGTTGTTAACAATTGTTTTTTATAGTTTTAAAACACTTTTTGTTTATCGTTTCTTTTTCAACAAGCGAGTTTCCCTTTATTTCCATGACTGTTCACTTGTGCCCAACATTACTCGTTAAATCATTACTAAAATTGACACGTGTATTCTATATTTACACATTATAGTACACATCTGCATACATGCTCCTCGCTCTTGGCGGAAAGGCTCAGCCAACTGCTGAAGAAGTTTCTGAACTTCTTACCAAAAGTGGCATTGAAGTAGATGCTAACGCTCTCTCATTTTTTATGGAAAAGATGGCAGGTAAAAGCATTGAAGAACTTTTGGAAGCTGGAAAAGAACGCTTAGTTGCCGGCGGTGGCGGCGGTGGCGGCGGCGGCGCTGGTGGCGCTGGTGGCGCTGCAGCTGAAGAGGAAGTCGAAGAAGAAGAAGAGGAGGAAGAAGAAGAAGTCGAAGTTGGAAACATGTTCGGCGGTGACGATGATGATGCTTGGTAAACGAGAAACTAAATCTATGGCAGTAGATGTCGATAGTATGATTTCTCATTCTATGGGCACGTTTTATTTAAGATTTTAGATGTATCGTTGCAATGTTGTTTTGTAATTAAAAGAGACGAATGAACCAAATTTAATATATACTACTTTAAACTCATATTTCGTGTTTATAAAGAGTCAAAAATTAATGTGACTTACTGTCAAAGTAGTACCTACTTTTTATGTCATCCCTTGCTCTACTTTTTATGTCATCCCTTGCTGTACTGTTTATGTCATCCCTATCTTTTTGTATGATAAAGCGATGCGCTATCTTTTATCTGATGTAAACCCAAAGTCAAACAGTGATTGTTGACCGGGTAAAGGTTCTAATGTATTATTTTCATGTATATTTCGTGATTTTTCATCCAACACGTTTTTCTCCAAGCTAATGGGTGGATTATTTTCCTGATGATTCATCCAAGCAGGTGTAACAGAAGGGCGTGGTTTATTATCCGAATGTTTTTTATTATCTCCAAATGGAAGAAAGGTACCATGTGTCACTGCATTTTGAAAACTTGGTTTTTTTAAAGTTTCATCTATTGAATGGTCCATAGAATATTCTTCTTCTCCATCATCATAGTCTTCACCAAAATAAGTATCAACAAGCCATTGAGCATGTTTAGATAAACATCTATCAGTCCCATATTGGATCAATTCTAGTAACTCAATCGCGTTCGCCTCTTCTACCTCTCGAATATAGTTACCACCATGTATTGTGAAAAAAAAAACATGAAAAAAATCGTTAGGTACGAAATTTTCATACAAAAAAAATGAATAAATTCATGATGTGAAAACGTACATGACTCAAAACAAGATCAACATAATTTAGACATAACTTTTTCCCATCATAATCAGGTGCCTCACTAAATCTAAGAAATGAAACTAAAATGTCTTTTGAATAAATTTTTTGAAATGAAATGTTAGAAGCAGCTGCAATACCTAAAATTACAGTTCCGGCCTCTTTCCGAACATCAAATCCCGAATCTAAGAAAATAGCTATAAGTTGTTCAACTAAACCTGGTTCTGAAAATAAAGCCTCGCAATGATGAGGAGTGCCACTACTAATATTAGACAAGACCCAACATATTTCCTTAGTCACAGACCTATTTTCAATATGAACTTTTAATACACGAAATACGTTTTTTACGAATATAGATAAATTACCTCTCACTATTGTATTTCGACTTTCATGACCAAAGAGAACAACATCTACCCAAGAATTTGGCCCCGCCAAAATATTACCAAAACATCGAAAAAGAGGTGTGCAGATCTTCAATGTAGATGTCATATCAATATCTACAAGAATACCGAATAAACCCGATAGAAAACCATCGTCAAGTAATTTTTGAGTGAACGTATTATTTCTTGCAGATAGATAACTTAGCGCCCAAAGAGCTTCCTCAATGACAGGTGTATCAAACATCATATTGTGGTTACTATCAGTGCGTGCTGTAGATACATTCAATGTAGAATTTGGGTTTATAATTTTACGTTTTAAAAGTTGAATGAGTTTCGTACTACACTTAGAATTAAAAAATGGTTCAACGGGTGTGTGGCGACCTCTTGCTAAGTTGGATATACTCCACGCAGCAGTTTTGATGATTTCACTCGTTAAACCATTTAATAAATTAGAAACAGATTCAATAACACCGGCAGCATGAAGTTGTGCACGCCAACTGTCGTCTGCACTCACGTTACCTACTACCCAGGTAGCTTGCTCTTGTAATAAAATATTATTACTTAAAAGAAACTGACAAACAACAGGAAGAGCTGGTAGAACATGTTTTGCTTGCTCTTTCGTTCCAGAAGCAATATTGCCGAGACACCATAGAGCTTCGTATATATCATTATCTTCGAATATTCGTTTGGATGTTTGTGTTGTTGAGGAACTCAAATTAGCACCTATTATTTCACCAAAAAGACGACATGCATCGTTGGCTACAGCTAAAGAAATGAAATCATCACTTAAATCTGTTAGTGATAATGAACGACGTAAATATTTCAAGGCATCAGTAGGTGATACATCTGAAGTATTTATTGCGTACCGAAGACGTGAGAGTGCAGCGACAACGTTAGTCTCTGAGGGGGTATCGAAAGGCAAAGATCCATCGGAATTCTTCGGGTTTTGTTTCCGCCGTTTAGCTAAAATCTTTTGTGTACGCTTATTCTTACGGAGATTTGTAGCATACGATCGGCGTTTTTCTGTATGATTAAAGCAATTGCGCTTAAAATCTGATCGACGGGCTGACGATGACATCCTCCTACTTCTTATGTAAACACTAGTAATACATACTGTAGTCTGTAGGTTGATGATGAGAGTGCCCCGGGCATTTTTACACGAAATCGGAAAAAACAAATGAAACGACAAATGAATCAAATATTCCGGAAAATTTAATACCGAAAATTTATATTGAATATTCTGTTAACTATTGAAATTGACTACATTTACATAAAATGCCATTCACAGCGTACATTGTGGACTGCTGTCGCACACCTGGTGGAAAACGCCAGGGTAGTCTTCGAGAGTGGCATCCAGCTGATCTTGGTGCCGTTGTGGTCAATGCTCTACTAGCTCGTAATAATTTGACAAACGAACGTGCTGATATGATTGACGATTGTATTTTTGGTTGTGTATCTCAAGTCGGAAGCCAGGCTGGTAATCTAGCCCGTAATATCATTCTTTCCTCAAACCTTCCAGAGTCAGTGCCAGGTACAACTGTTGACCGACAGTGTGGCTCCTCACAGCAGGCTTTGCATTTTGCAGTACAAGCTGTAATGTCGGGCACACAAGACGTTATCATCGCAGGGGGAGTAGAGTGTATGACACTTGTGCCAATTGGTGCAAATATTACTGATGGGATGAAAGCAGGACATGGTTTTCCATTTAATAGTGATGGGATTGAAGAAAGGTACCCAGATGTGATGTTTTCACAGTTTGCTGGTGCAGAACTAGTAGCAGAAAAAGCACAATTAAGCCGTGAAAATATGGAAGAATTTGCCCTACTATCACATAAAAGAGCTCATCGAGCAACTAGAGAAGGTCGATTTGTTCGTGAAATAATTCCTATTGCTGGTGTTGACAAAGACGGTAATGAAATAATGGTTAGTAAAGATGAAGGCATTCGTTGGCCCAATACAAAAGAAAAGTTACGAAAACTTCCGTTACTTCAAGAAACAGGCAAATTGACGGCTGCTACAGCCTCGCAAATAACCGATGGCGCTTCAGCTATGTTAGTCTGTAACGAAAGAGGATTAAAAAAGCTAAATCTTTCACCAAGAGCTCGTATAGTTTCAATTGCTGTTGTTGGTAGTTGTCCCATCATGATGCTCTATGGACCTATACCAGCCACACGATTAGTTCTACAGAAAGCGAATTTGACAATCGATGAGATTGACCTGTACGAAGTCAATGAAGCCTTTGCATCTGTGCCGTTATGCTTTCTAAAAGAATGTGGAGGTAAAATGAGCAAATTAAATGTTAATGGTGGAGCAATGTCTTTAGGTCATCCGTATGTTTTTTTTACTACGCAATTTTGTACCTAACAAATTTAAGTTTTTTTTTTTTGAATATTTTTTTTACTCCACATTTTTTTCACTACATTTTTTTTTTCTTTTGTGAATAATTTCATACCTAATAATTTTTCTGCATTGAAACAAATATTCTTCAATATAGGCTTGGTGCTACAGGTACAAAAATTTGTACGACTTTGCTATGTGAACTGGAAAGAAGAAACAAACGCTTTGGTCTTCAGGCAATATGTGAAGGTGGTGGAACAGCGAATGCTCTGATATTAGAATGTCTGAATCATCAATGTTTTGATTCGAAGCTATAAGAATGAAAACTTCCTTTTACCTTTTAAAAAATACGTATAAAAAGTCTCTATATAATTTAGTCTGTCTTCCTTTGAATTGGATGGGTACCCGGTACTCCGCGATATCTGTGTCGTTTTTCCTGAGAGCCGTTTCAATTTTGAATGACTATACTATACCAGATTTACGATGAATCAAATATTATTGTATGGATATTTTTCCATAAATTGTAACAACAAATTTTCTGAGCCATGGATCCTTTAGATCAAGTTGGAAATAAATTTCTCTCAGATGCTACAAAGAACGTTTGGGGTAAAGTAGACAAACTTGAAAAACATATATCACAGAAAAAAAATACTACCAGTGAAGCAGCTAAAATAGTAGGTAAATTTGGTACGACCAAGGAACAAACAGATGAAGAGAAACTACAAAAGTCATCGCGGGCTGCATACTTAAATCATTTCCGTCACTATTCCGACAGTATGTTACTTAAATCGGCATATTTTGGAATTGTGTGTACTCTAGTTGGACTTGCTAGCTTATCAACGAACTGGTCAAATGAAGGCTCTTGGATAAATAAGGTGCCTTGTGTTTTCAGAGACCCACTCTTACCGTTTGCAAACTTAAATATGGTGACTGATCGACTGCTTACATTTTCTGTTATTCTTCCCGCAATTGGAATTTGCGTCCTAACTTTCTATCATAATAGAAAATCAAATAGACAAGCTACTGATGAAGATTGGGAACCAATAAGAGTTAGAGTTTTGACATTTTTGTACTTTGCCAAAATTATAGTGCCAATACTTATTTATACCGTTGTCAACTTCAAACTACCAACATTTGTACCATATGATAAAATATCTGATAAAGCGTGCGGAGTAGCTGTATCGCTGATATTTGATCCTCCTTTTATCGAACCAGGATCAAATCTCGACTCTAGTTTTAATTTTTTACGGAACTGTACAATACATTATTTTCAAGGTGAAGCAAATCAAATGTATCCTGAAGTTAAAGGATTTGAAGAAGCCTTTATCAANTATCAATTTACCTAATCCTGATACTAGTACGACTTTGCGCGCTTCAGTTGTAAATGAAAGTGAAAGTTGTAAAAATGTGGAGTCTGATGCTGGCCAATTTGAAGCATTGAATAAATATTTTATGCCTAGCGACGCTATAGTAAAATTCTGTGATGCAGGAAATAAATTAGCCCTTTCGAAGGGAATCGGACCAGATGCAACAGCTGAGTTCACGATGAAAATCATTAGTGATCATATTGGTAATGTACTTAATGGTCTTGCACTATCATTTGATGCTCTATCAGACGATCTGTACACTCCAACTCGCCGTAATTCATTACCTACTCCAGATCTGACGAGGAACTTCACCGATATTTGTAAATCATTCTATAATTCAGATACTTGGCAAGATGTACCCGAAAAAGATAAACCTTATATGGTTGTTGAAGAATTTAAATGCAATAAAAAAGTTTGGAAACCTAGTAGTGACCCAAACGCGTCAATTGCAACTTTCGAAACATGTGCACTTCCTGGTTATGATACCGGTGGTCGTACAGTTTGTGGTACATACTGGGAATCTTTCTCAAATCATGCTAATTATCTTAATTGGATAGATGATTACAACTGGATATCAAATCCAAAATGGCGAGCAGAACAAGCAAGCAAATTTAAAGTTATCAAAGATATGTGGGATTGTGCATGTAACAATTGTGCAACCGAATATAGAGAAGCGTATGAAATGGCTGATAGCACATGTATTTCTTTAGGATATTCCGATCCGGAGTGTGTAGTTCAAGCAAGTGAAGCGAAGAAAGTAAATAAAAATCATCAAGATTTGGCAGCTGCAATTAAAGCTCTACCAACTGATGAACAAAAGGAGGCGGCTTGTGTCTTTTTTGCTCAACTTCATGACCCCAAAACAGGTTATCCTGCAAAGTTCACGCTTTCAGGACCAGCCTGGGTTGAAGCAAATAAACGTGGTGATACTAACAAATTGGACTTAAGACATGAGATTCCTCTTGTATTGAAGGCAATACCTATAGCGACAGCGAATCTCAATGGCTTTCAGAATATACCTGGTAATTGGACAATGTTGGCTAGTGTTTTAGACAAGGCAGCAGACGCAGTCGGTCGTTTTAGAAATACTTACCCAAAGAAAAAAGCTATATTTGATTCTGATGCAATAAACCCCTTTATATTTAATGCAGCTAAAATATTGCAATACACTCGAACAGATCTCATTGAATTGTTGGATGCTGCGTCACAATCACTTATCCCCAATATTCAAGAATTGGAATATTTAATGCAAAAAGATAGTGGAAATACTGCAATAGAAGTTACTACAGAATCGTCACAATTAGAAGAATATGTATCTAAGCAAGCCTCTTATTTGATGCAAGTAGTTGGTGATGCAAACAACGTCCTTGTATCAACTTTGACAAAGGCTGTAGATGATACAACAGATACTGCTCATAAACAAATTAATTCAAAACTTCGTAACATTGCAACTGATTTATATTTTGGAGTACACGGAGATTTAAAAGAGCCTTATTCAGACATATTGCAACAGGGTGGATGGGTGGATGATTGCCATGGTCAGGAAACAACACTATCCGTCAACAAATTTACAAAAGCTCAGTGTGAGAACACTGTATATAAGGTAGCTACACAAGATGGATTAGCCCTAGGAAATCCAGGGCTTGGAAACCCTGCTGGATTTCCGCCTAAAGCATGGGGGAAAAATTGTCACGAAAATTTTTCAGGTAGAGAGTATTGTTCAAGGGAACACGGTTATATATTTTTTTTTACGGATGACGAAAAGATTCAAAACAAATCCAAGTATGATAAGTGCCACACAGATTTTGTTGAAAAGAAATGTGTTGTATCTTGGCCAAATTCAGATAACGGGAAGCTTGCTTTAAATGATCCTAAATGGGATAACGACTATAATTTTGTAAAGAATGTACTTGATACAGATACTGCGGCATACAATTATGTTCAGTGTGTTTGTGATTACTGTCGCAATGAATTGATGCTATACTGGACTCTTGGTGATCATGTATGCCTCGTACATTATGGAGATTGTGTTCCAGATGGAGATTGTTCAACTTGTGTAAATCAGTTTTATTCTGATTCTACAGAAGTGGATAATGTAGATCATGTGTGTAGAGCCAAGTGTGTATGGCTTAATGATCCTAATACAGATCACAACAAGGAGCGAACCAACATTGGCGAAAGCACACAGGGTCGATGTGGTATGTATTCACAAAGTGTCATGGGATTCATAGCGGATGCATTTGAAGGCCGTCATCAAGGAATAATTGGGGTTGAACGAAGTACTACTACAAGTTTGGATTCTCTAGAAAGTCAGATTTTAGACGACGTAATTAAAACAAGTGATGAAATATATAATTTTATTGAAGATAGTACCTCTAGAACTAAAAATGGTCTGAATGCTAATGCAAAATCTGCGCGTTCAAAACTTGATGAAAATATCGAAAAAGCAGAAAAACTATTTGCTAGCCAAATAAGTGATTTAATAGCCATCAGTGAACTGTCTAGTTTTAAAGCTGTAAAAATATCTGCTGAAGCTACAGTTTTACGTATGATTTCTGGACTGAAAAAAGTTAAATTTGTAATTGGTACATTTGTTGGGTTTCGCGTGTTTGCTAAATTACTACCATTTGCACAAGGAATTTCTCAAGGAATCGTCAAAGGAGTCGGTGAATTTGATAAAGTTGTGAAAACTTCAAAAGCTCTTAAGCATCATAGAGACTTGCACTCACTGAATCAATTTGCATCACTCCTCAGGGCTGTAGCTGGCGCCGTATCAGCTTTACCTAACGTCGCATTAGTTATTTTCTTTTATCAAGCTTACGCGGATTGGTATTTTGCTTTTGTTGTCATTGGGGTTGAAATTTTTACTTTCCAAAAAGTAGTAAAGAATTTTTTGAGTAAGAAACTAAACATAGTTTTGAAGTATTTATCTATCGGATTTGTCATAATTGGCTTCATACTTTGGGCAATATTTGACGAAACTGAAGTTTTCAAGGGGGTGTTTTTGGATACGGAAAACATCTTTGGTTCTATCTCAAAGGTTATATATATGTTTTATTTTTTTTCAAATTTCAATTGTTTTTTTCGTACGAAATTTTGTACCTAACAAATTTTTTTTGAAATATTTTTCCAAAATACATTAATCATGATTGATACTACCTTTTCATACTATTTTAGTAGATTAGTTACGTGTACAATAGTAGCGCATGCCGCAGCTTCAATGTTTGGTATTCCAAATAAGGCTGATGGGACTAAAGGTGATGCAGCAATGTACGTTTTAATTTTTGAAATTCGAATTTATTTTTGTTTCGTACGAAATTTTGTACCTAACGATTTTTCCAACAAACAAAAAATATTTTTCACAATGTATACACTACGTTTCAAAAATTGGAAAATGGCCAAAATTAGAGAGATCTAATCTTGATTCTTTAGATATATTTTCGAATCGAACGATTCATGTGCTGAAAGCAAATAAGAAAAAATCTACCAAAATCGTGCCTATCGGTAACCTTGTTGCACAAGAAGCAACCACAAAAGAACAATTATCCACTGAAAATCAAGCTGTCGATTCTAAAACGAATGATCTTTATTTAGAAGAAATAGAAAACGTCCATAGGAATGGTTTTAAAGAATAAATGAAATTCAAAATTTAATTCACTGTAATTTCATCATAATTATGTATCTTTGTTTCATTTAACTAGCGTATAGTCTCTCTATTTCAGCATAGACATTTCACACTGTCAGTATTCTTTACTCTTCTTCAGCTGCACCGTCGTTTTGTTTTTCGCGATTTGCCCAGTAAGTGGCTTCTTTTTCTTTTGCTTCTAAATTCAATAGAGCTTGTTTCATTGTATAGTGTTCGTAAAAACCTCCTTTGTATAGAAACAATTCAATTCCTGCACCAGCAAAGAAACAGGCTGGTACTACTTTTTTTAAAATTGGCAATAGCATTTCAAACAACTAAATATATTACTTGAATACTAGTTTACACTAATCAAGAAAAGAGTTGAGCGATAGTCAAGAATAGAAAGGATGAAATGTATTCCATAAACCGTAGTACCACGGTAACCGTAGGAATAGTCGTTGTACAGTAGTAGCTATAGTTAGTTATACTACTACAGTATGTGTTTCGATAGCATGGAACAAGGAGCCTACGTTAACCTATATATGAATAAAGAAGAAGTCAGCGGCTCGCGAAAAAAAAAACAGTTACGAAGCGCCAATTTATCAATTTATAATTTATCAGTTCAAAGTGCATTATTACGTATAAGTAGTACATAGAGAGTAAAGAGATGAGTCCATATGGATTGTATATTTTTCAAAACCGATATGGAAATTCTAACTCGACTGGAATTTCGGTTGTTAAAAAATGAAACATAATTTTACATTTTTTTCTTTAAAAGAATAATGGACATCAATAATATTATATAAGCATTTTTATAATTTTTTTTAAAGAATAAACCACCAATAATAATATTATATAAGCATTTTTATAATTTTTTTTAAAGAATAAACAAAAGATAGAAATAATAGTATGATGTTGGTCGCCTGATTCCTAATACTAGTTGGTGCACAGTAGTAGTTGCCCAGATAACACAGTCTGCACCCGAAGTGGGAAGACTAATATACGCCGAATTTGGAAGACCGCAATTAATGCATTAAATAAGCATGAGCAGTGGCAAAACGGCGAAAACATAAAATTGTAAAAATATCAAAACTAAAACAAACAATGGCTCAGTTCGGGCTTGAAAAGGAGTCTTCGTTTGGGGTATCTAGGCCCATCAGACACAGCCAAGGAGGAGAATCTTCAGTGCCATACAAATAACATATATAAAAATGGTTATAAAAATAAAAATATTCCTTCAGAGTGTGTAACAATGCTACGCTCATAATAAAATGACGGTGAGTCATCACGCGCGGTTTTTATCATCATAAGAACATTATTGGTGAGAAATACAAAAATATGGATATATATGAGTAGATAATACAATGTAATATACTGCAACTTTCCCAGTAAGCATCCATATGTACATCAACTAATATGGTCCCGGTTAGAAACCAAACAATTGATGCAGATACCACCATTTTATTACAACGTTTCTTACCCTGCTCTATACGCATTGGATCAGTGCAAAGCTAACCAACAGTTCAAACGCAGGGTTTTCATAAAATAAAATAATAAGGAAACACAAAAGTATACAAAAACAATACAAAAAAATACAAAAAAAAAATTGTTTCATCTATGGTTTTTCTCAACATCAATGGCAACATAGTTGCTAATATCAAGACTAGGAATATAGAGACCGAAAAGAAGGAGCACGTTACAATACTACACATATTTGTACATATAGAACTATACATGTAGAATACATAGCAGCTCAACAACTTCGTTACTTTAAGATCTTTAGCTTTGCATTGACGTCATGAAATGTTAACTTAGAAAAGAAAACTCAGCGCAAATCATTGCAGTGGTAGCTGCTGAGGGTTACTACATCCCAAAGCATGCATACCAGATCTCGATGTTGTTATAATAAAAGAAAATTATAGTGCCTTACACTTATCAAAAAAAATAGTAAAGTGTTAACCAATACAAAAAAATGAATCAAAAAATGTACACTTTTTGTTAGGTATGAAATTTTGTCTATGAAAAGAAAATTTAAAAACTCCTCATTGTTTAATTAAAACGTTTTGAACCATCATCGGATATTTCACCATAAGGACAAGAATTTTGAATCATCGGAAAAAAATAAAAATATTACAATGAATAATACAGAAAACACAGATAAATATATAAAACTGCTCAGAAAATAAAATTCCGTTAGTCTATATTGACATCAAAGAATGTCGCGAGTTCTCGACCTCGAGTACTCAAGCGAATATTCAGGCGAACGAGACACAGAGGATATTATCCTCAAGTCCTCATAGCAGTAGAGAAAGAAAAAATGAAAAATATGGAAAGAATTTCGTTAGACGTCGTTGTAATTGATTTTAAAATTGATTTTCCCATCAGAGTTGATATATTAATTCAGTACATTGTCGCCAGTGCAGTTTAAAAGTCAAAGCTGACTTCTAGAGCGCGTCAAGTTGTCAGAGGTTGTGTCTTCATTTAGGAAAAAAACATTAAGAAGTGCTCAGTGATTGTAGGTTGACCTCAATGCCATAATCAAACAACAGCGAAGCTCGCAGGATTGTTCTAGGTTCAGTTCTCAAAGATTAAATATTTTTTCACATCACTGCACACTCACACAACAAAACAAAAAAAACGGGAAAACAAAAATGATTATTGAAGTAAAACGTTATTGTACTTCATCATTACAGACAAGGGTTCATAAGATAAATCCTCTCCTCATCAGCATTGATGAAAAGTTTCACGATAGACAATATGGTCTAGGAAACCTCTCTATAGCAAGCAAAAAAAATTGAGCCGCAACATTTCAGATCGCGGAACAGAGTGTGGCTTGCAATACTTCAAATACAATCAAAAGTATGTCAAAAGCATTGGAAACAAAACTCAGTTGATATAGGGGGAAATTCTAATTTGTTAGAAAAACAATGTGTCACTAGTTAGAAACTCGGGCCACGAGACACAATTATGCGCGGAAACCTTTTCAGGGGCACGCACAACAGATCGTGTCAAGTTACAAACAATATGAGGAAACAATTGGTTATAGTAAGCAATCGCCATAATATAGGCATCGTTTTGAAGCGAGATAGGACCGAAGTAATCCGTCGCGCCCTTCGAAGAGCCATATACAAATGTAGAAAGTTTCTTGGTTTCTTACGCATGAAAAGACGAAATTCACCAAATTAGCTTCCGCAATAAGTCCAGAAAAATAAACACAAACCAAGAACAATAATAAGAACAATGCCAATATCACGGATGACTAGCAAATAGCTAAATCATCCGTGATATTAAACAATTCATTCAACTAACCATTGGATGCGTTGTAATTTACCCTTGGCGTGTGAGTGTTTCAACAAAGAAACTTTTCTTTCTCGAGGTTAGCGAGAGCGCATTCATGAAAATGAAAATTTTATTCGCTGACTCCTAACACGAGCTCTTACAACAAAAACACGAAATCGAGTTAAAAAATAACAGCTTGTATTTTTATATTTCAGACACGCGTCAATTAAATTGATAGTCGCGTCTTCATTAACACAAATTTAATCGTAAGCTTCCCTCTGCTATATAATAGTTATAGCTGACTTTTTTTGTGCGCCTTACCAAACATTGATACATGCTCTGGACAATGTTATAGTTCAATTTATGTGTTATTGTGAGAACTGAGTACCCTTTAGCGGATAGCGCACAGTAGTATATAATATTCTCAGTGCTTCTTTACTACTAAATATAGTGCAGGTATTGTCTGTGAAATGGGTGCTTTATCGTTTACTGACACTTCACCAGGTGAACTGAATCCAAAGGCTTCAAAGAGTGTGGAAAATACTTCATTTATTGATACCTCGATAAATGTATCAAATGAATCTACAACAGATTCCTCTGTGCGAGCACGCAAAAGATGTCGAGTCGTTGAAAATACTGATGAAAATGACGAAAACGTTCAAGATCAACCCCAAAAGAAGAAACGTAAAACAGCGAATAAAACGCACACCGGTGAATACCACAACAAAATTGTCAAATCGATATTACTCCACAAAAAATCAAAAAAGAAAAAAAAAGTTAGATTTGAGTCGACTACCAAAGATTATGATGGTTTATGCCCAACGAACGCTCTAGTAGATCAGCTTCTGTGGAATTATTCAGATTGGGGTACGTACGAAAATAATGATACTTATTATAATTTCAACGGTTCTGCTCATACATCTGATGTTGCAGGTAATGCTATATATAAAAAGATAGATGAAAAGCAAAATCTATGTGAAGAGTCTGCACGAAATCTATTATGTTGGTTGGGTGATAATGTATGCCATTTAAGTAGTCTTCATACGTGTTCGTTTTCGTGATGAATTGCAGATGTATTTATTTTTTTATAGAAAATTTCGTACCTAATTTAATTTTTTTTGAAATATTTTTCACAATACATGTATAAATGACTTAGCAGATAGAATGCAAGCAAATGCCAACATGAATACCAAACCACTAAAGTGTGGTGTGGAATATAATCAAGAATATAATCAAGAATATAATCAAACCATATCTAACCCTAACCCTAATCAAGAATATAATCAAACCATTTCAGAGGTTGATAAAAATAACAATATTGAAGGTAGTAGTACGAGATTTTTTGAAGAAGTAAATGCTACCACCAACCCTAATCCTGACATTCGAGTACAAACAACTACTTCAAAACCCCAAATGATTGTCGAGGAAACTTCAGAAGTGCATCTCCCACGTGAGCTTGATACAGTGTTTGATGCTGTTGGAACAATTGATGTTCCCTTTGCTAGTTCATTTCCAAGCGCTGATACTCAATTTACTCAATTTAATTTATCAGATATTAAAGACATTTCAACCGAATGTATGGAAGATGATAGTGTTATTTGCAATAATAATGCCTCAAAAATAAGTAATAATCACCTTGACGTAGAAAGTAATACAGTTCAAGACGTAGAAAGTAATACAGTTCAAGATGATATTCAAGAAGAAATCTCTGGTGGGTGTGTTGTTGCTGAAGACTCAAGACAAGCAATTGATCAAGGAACGCTTGTACTACCCGGTGGAGGGGGTCACAATTTATCTTTATCATATGAACAACTCCCACTTGTTCTTAACTTACTTGGTGTCATTGAAACGGCATGCTCTCTGAGACTATTGTGGCTAAACACTAAGATTGAAAATGTTTCCCAAATTTCAACAGCAAAAATAAAATGAAGAAAGATCAACATAGAATGAATATAGCACATTCGTAAATCAATCGATATGGAATTTCGTTTACTATATAAAAAATGATTTTTGGTTTTTGTAAATTTTTTATTAATTTAAAATTTACAAATTTGCCAGAAAACTTCGAAAAGATCCGATAGGAACATGTCACACACGAGTTGTCAAGTTCTTCTTCAAAATGATTGAGAAAGAAAGACACAATAATTACGGAATTGTATCATATAGGTTGTTGCCTTCCAAGTCCAAACTTTTAAGATTTATTAAATTCCCTATCTCTTTTGGAATTTTACCAGATAATTGGTTCTTAGACAAGTCCAATGTAGTAACATTTCCTTCTTCATTACGGTTGACTTTATACCATGTAGAAATATCTGTTTCTAGGTCCCATTTTTTTATGTTCCAAGCTTTTTCATCTTGGCGACTTCCGCCGCCATCTCCGCCAAGTTTTCCATAACTTTTTAGCGTTATCTTTCTTCATCTCCTTCATCATCTTCATCTTCATCTTCATCTTCATCTTCGTCATCTTCTTCTTCATCTCCAGATAGTTTTCGTAGTTTTTCAAACCATTTAATTTCTTCTGGAGTTAGTTCGAGTTTTTCATTATTTCTCAAGCTCCACCTATCTTTTAGTGTTTTTACTAGTTCAACCATTTGTTTTAGAAATGTTAGAATTGGACCAGATAAATTGTTGTAGTTCAACCACAATTGTTTGAGCTTTTTCAGTTGACCAATTCCCTCTGGAATTGTACCAGATAATTGGTTGTTGTCCAATTCCAATTCTTCGAGGTTTGTTAGTTGACCAATTTCATTTGGTATTGTACCAGATAGTTTGTTCTTTGACAAGTTCAATTTTATGAGCTTTTTTAGTCCACCAATTTCCGTTGGTATTGAACCAGATAGTTCGTTTTCTGCCAAGTCCAATTGTTCGAGATTTGATAGTTGACCAATTTCCTTTGGAATTTTACCAGATAAGCTATTTCCAGACAAGTCCACTTTAGTAACACTTCCTTCTTTATTACACCAAACTCCATGCCAACCACAAATACCCGTATCTTCGTTCGAATCGTTTTTAACTTTTAATACAAGTAAAGCTTTTTCTAAAGCTTTTTCTAATTTTTTTTTTTTTTCCCACAATTTCTTCGCTCGTTCATAACTTTTTCTATATTGTTTCTTATAACCTTCGACTGTTCGGCCTTTTTTTATCAACTCATCCTCCGATTTTTGTTCAAAATAGTAGATAGCCGACTCCAGCGACGTTTCTTTATTTTTCTTAAAATATTCAAAATATTTTTCCAGTTGTATATCATACGCTATTTTTTTTGTGAGTACAAAACTGCAATAGTTTATGGCGTCGTCTTCGTTTCCTTTCTTTGAATTTTCTTTAATCTCTTTTCCCTCATTTTCAGAGAATAATTCGAAGCATTGCTTTGCTTTTTTTCGATTGTGACAATGTCGAGGCAGATGAGAAGAATCTTTAAACATTCGCTTGCTTACAAACTCTAATGGACAATACATACACTTAGGATCCGTTTGGCACTCTGTACAGGTCTTGTAATATTTGCATTGCAGCCTTTTAATAGCGGCCTTACTGCATTCCTCACCTACCTCTCTAGAAACTGTTTTAAGGCTAACATTACAGCCCCGATCAATCATCTTTTTGTTTTTTTTTTGGATCTTTTCAGCTAACCTGTTAGAATTGCTTTCCTTACCTAAAATATATGCCTCTGCTTTCGTTTTGTGATACAACACTAAATATGCTTCTGTATTATTTGGGTGTTTTTCGTCTGACTGAAGGACGTTCATTCGGATGTAACCACCATGCGAAACAATCACGTTTATGAAGGACGTTCATTCGGATGTAACCACCATGCGAAACAATCACGTTTAAATCTTTATCACTTAAATTACTTAAGTTCGAGTTATCCTCCGGATGATTAATGTACTTTTCATAGAATCTCATATAATCTTTAGCTATTTCTGAGTTCTTCTGACCAGCGATTGCTCTATCTTCAAAATCATCACACTGAGGAGGTTTTTCTAAGTAATCGTTATTTGATGCATCTATATCCGGATTTTGCTGATGAACGACCCCTATTGTTTTTTGATCTTTTAAATTTAAATTTAAATATTTCGCATAACAATCACTCGCCATTGGGGGGATTGTACTCTGGCTTGCGTGAATGCCACCAAGTCTGCCCCCATATTTATCGTACCACTTTACTTCTTCGCTAACATAGCAAATCCGTTTTATCTTTTCTTTACTGTCAACCTTATGTCTCTCAATACCGGCACTCTTACCTTTCTCATTATCACTGGCACTCTCATTACCACTGACACTCTCATTGTAACCAGCTATAATCTCTTGTGCTGTATGGAAGGTTCTAGGCAAGTAACTTGAGAAAATTTTCATCTTATCCAATTCCCTGGCTTTACCGACTGCTTTACCGACTGCTTTTTTTTTTTTTTTTTTAAAAGGAATTTTTTTCCCAAAAGCTTTCCCTGTTCCTTTCCTGTATTCGTACACAGAGGAGTACGGAACATTTTCTGGTAAGCATTATAACGCGCTGACCATGTAAGAGCTACATTGGCACAGCTTTCACATTGTCTTACCCACAAGACAACATAATAATTTTTAGTTTTGGTCAATTCAGTAAGCTTAGCGAAACTTTTGGTCAATTCAGTAGGCCCACCCTCCGGCGGAACTTGAGATTCAACTATACAATACTTGTCATCTGTTTTTTTTTCTTTTTTGTCATCTGTTTCTTTTTTGATAACTGTTTCTTTTTTGATAACTGTAGTCTCATTAGTAATGTAATTATAGGTAGTGAATACCTTGTCCCCATGAGTAAGACATTTCGAAGAATTTTTCCGTTTTGAAAAATAGTCCACTGCCGATTTTTTGGTATGAGGTTTTATTTTTATTTTGGTGTTGTTCAAGTTCAAATCTTCAAGTTTTAGTTTATCAACTTTCTCTGGTATTGAACCAGATAGTTTGTTGTTCCCCGCCAAGGACAATCCTTCGAGACTTGTTAGTCGACCAATTTCCTTTGGTATTGTACCCGATAGTTTGTTGGAGGCCAAGTCCAATTCTTCGAGATTTGTTAGTTGACCAATTTCTTTCGGAATTGGACTAGATAGTTTGTTGTTTGACAAGAACAATCTTTCAAGCTTCGTTAGTTGACCAATTTCCGTTGGAATTGGACCAGATAATTGGTTGTGGTCCAATTCCAATTCTTCGAGCTTCATTAGTTGACCAATTTCTTTTGGAATTGAACCAAGTAGTTTGTTGTTATACAAGTACAATCTTTCAAGCTTCGTTAGTTGACCAATTTCCGTTGGAATTGGACCAGATAGTTCGTTTTCACCCAAAATCAATTCTTCGAGATTTGTTAGTTGACCAATTGTTTTTGAAATTGTACCAGATAGTTCTTTATTAGAGAAGTCCAATTTAGTAACACTTCCTTCAATACACGTGACTTCAGGCAATGTACAAATATCCGTATCTTTCCAATCGTCTTCGTTCCAACCTTTTCCTACTGTACTTTTGTACAATGCAAGCCAACCTTTTCCTACTGTACTTTTGTACAATGCAAGGTAAGCGTATTTTTCATATGATCTTGCTTTTGTTTCACCATCATCATTAACAACTGTTAAAAGTCCAACTTCAGACGAATGAGGGACAAAATATGCAACCAGCTCTTTTTTCGCAACAACGCGATTTTTTTCCGCATCATCGCGCTCTTTTTCCGCACCCTTACAGCTTGTTTTAAGCGTCAGAAATTTCTCCTTTAGTTTACTGAGAAATTCTTTATTTTTTTTAGTATTGAATTTATTTTTACCAACAAGCGGTTTAGTCCAATTTGCTGGATCTTTTCTTGGAATTTCACTAATTAAATTAAGACAATTTAATTTTTCTTTTGGAGCTTTTTTCATTTTTTCAACTGTGGAATCACATTTAAATTTTGAAATTTCTAA
>LT635966.1:3026-30570 GCA_900128565.1 Stramenopiles sp. TOSAG23-6 | reverse complement strand
CACTTGAAAGCTTCTTTTTTGTCTTCAGCAACACCATGACCATGTTTATAGCAATTACCAAGATTATATTGTGCACTGCTATTCTCTGCCTTTGCAGATTTAGTATACAACTTGAAACGCTTGAAAGCTTCTTTTTTCTCTTTCGCGCCCATGCTGAAGCTGCGGAATACTTTCTATCACACACACACTATCTCTCTCTCACGCTCTCTCTCTCTCTCTCTCGGCCATTGGCTATCCATAGCCAGTGAGTGCGAGTGGTCAGAAAAATTTCAGAACAAAAAAAAATTAAACCTCCGTCGACCGAAAATGCGGAGATTTTAAGAAGAATTTTTGTAACGTACAAAATATCTTCCACCACAGTCTAAGTATCGAGTCCAACACAATAACAAATATCATATGTTGTACATATATAAAAACACTTGGTAAATTACACTGAAAAAATTGACTAAACTATAAAGAATGTATTAAATAGTTAAGTATAAAATCGGTGCAACAGCGAAATTTCAAGGTCGTAAAAATGCCAATCCTCTTATCGAAAATAGACCTTCCGTTGCCGGGTTGGTTGATGTCAACAGTGACACTCCAGACCTTCCACTTACTTTAACTATAACAAAAAAGCGTCATATANCTGAGCAGAATGGCACAAAGCTAAGGTTGCACCACAAGCTCAATAATACACGACAAATACATGAAAAAAAACTTCACAATTAATAACAAATATATAAAAGATGAAAAGCTCAAACAAAATAACTCTGAATATAATAAAAAAAATGTATTGGGTAACAATGACAACAAATACATATGATTTGTCTTTGTTATAAAAGCAAACAACACAAAAAAGAACATGAATTTTAACAACAACCATTGTACAATCATCAAACAATAGCAACAAGGAGTAAATTTCCGATCAATATGTCTCCTTAAAACAACTTTAAAACTTTGGCATTATGGTGGTGCTAAATACATCGAATATGCAAAGAACACTTTTATCTTTTTCATTTACAGAATCAAAACAAGTAGAAAAGAATGATTCAAGTGCTAAGTGATGATACAACAAAATGGAGACTCTGTGATTTCTTATGAAATATTTATAATATGTATAAATTTCAAATTGAGATTTTTTTTGCTTTACTGTGATAAGTATTGAAATATTTAATATTGATAACACAGATTTAAATATAAATATAAAACTCATCAATTGTTTTATTTTCTCTACAAATACACAGCTGATTTACACATTCTAAATGCATCGCGACCAATACTAGTTGCACTATTTGGTATTGCAATAATTAGTGATTTACATCCATAAAAAGCACAATTACCAATACTAGTTACACTATTTGGGAGTATAATTGTTCCTAGATTCGTACCTTTGAAGGCTCGATCTCCAATAAAAGTAACAACTTCAGGTAAAAAAGATTTGATATTACGCCATACATCACCACCTCCAAACCAATACATCTTTCTCCTGGCTTCAGCATCTCTCACCTTTTGTTTTTTAAAGATGTCCTGATTATTTTTTTTCCCACGAGAGCAGCACAGTAGCATCCTCATCTGCAGTCTTGAATCTTCCATCACATATGTAGTACAAAAAATGAACTTCAATTTATATTTATAGATTTGGTGACCATCTTTCAATGTTACTAAAGTAGTCATCTTTGATTTCGTATAAGAGCTCCGTAGCCACTACTAGTATTAATAGCTAATAAAAAAAAAAGTAGAAAAAAAAAAAGAGCAAAAATTTAATGGAAATCGACAGACATCAACGCAAAGGGCAAACCAAACCGGCAAAAGTGTCAATCAAAAAAACACGCGCGGAAGTTCGAGGCTCCCCGATACTTATAGTGTACCGCTACAGTGTACTGTACTCCTGTCTGTCTCTTCAAATTTCTTTATTAATTAACTCCCAAGTCTGCCCGCGTGGTTGAAACAAATTATATATTACACCAGTGTATACTTTAGCTGATTGCGCTTATTTTACGAAGGATTCACAATAATTGGAACGTTGAAAAATACAGCTCGATAATTCTTTGATTCTTCAGTATGTCTTCAACACGAAAGATCCAGCCAAAAAAGTCTGCATACAACTATTTCCGCAAGGAAATGGGTGATATCAACAAAACATCAGGTGATACCTTTGATTTTGCACAGTTAAATCGTGATATTTCAGAAAAGTGGCGTTGTCTATCAGACAGTAAAAAATCTAAATATTTAAAATTAGCCGAAGTAGATGCTATTCGTTACGAAGCAGAAATGACTGAAGCGGACGAGATAAAACTGAAGGAGCTTCAAGATCGCCGAGAGAAGGAACTCAGTGAACCCACAAGCTATATGCGAAAACGTGAAGCTGTGATTAAAAAAACACGAGTCATTGATCCTGTCCGGGTTCGTCTCAAAGCTCTCGCTTGTCAATCTGTTGATAACACTTCTTCAACGAAAAGTGCTACTTCTGACTCTGAATATGGTGTGGATATATCTAATCTAAGTGCAAAAGAACTTAGAATATTCGAAGAATGTGTAGAAAAGGAAAAGCGTCGTCGAGTTCGTGAGATAGATCGCTCAGCAATACGAAATATTCGTGATGCTAAAGCAAAGGAACGAGATAGACTTCACACTGTTCTTGAAAAGAAACGAAAAATCGCATCTGAGAAACGAATGAAATATTTAATGGGCCAATCAACTTTATTTTCCCATTTTATGTCTCAAAGTAGTGCTCGCAGTAATGGTAGTGGAAGTCCACGAAGAAGTCCGAGACATTTTGGGAAAACAACAAGTCCAAGAAGTCCAAGAAGTCCAAGAAGAAGTCCAAGAAGTCCAAGAAATCTTCAAGCTACACCATCTCGCCATGAAAGAATGCAAGAAGCTGCTGAAGATAAACAATTATTAGCCGAAACCTTAGGCACTACAAACAGTGGTCCATCTACTCGATTAGAAGTTCAGCCATCACTTATTAAATTTGGTACATTAAGACCCTATCAAATGGAAGGCTTAAATTGGTTAATTCAGTTACATGAATCTGGGGTAAATGGTATTTTAGCGGATGAAATGGGTTTGGGAAAGACTTTGCAAACCATTGCACTTCTAGCATTTTTAGCTCAATTTAAAAATGTCAAAGGTCCACATTTGATTGTTGTTCCAAAATCTACTCTTGGAAATTGGATGAATGAGTTTAAGCGATGGTGTCCTTCCTTTCGAACAGTAATGTTCCATGGTGATAAAAGTACTCGAGAAAGTTTAATAGAAAATGAACTTGAAGCTGGATTAGCAGAAGGTAATCGTTTTGATGTCTGTATTACATCATATGAAATTGCTATCATTGCAAAAACGGCACTGAAACGCCACGCATGGGAATATATTGCAGTAGATGAAGCCCATCGACTTAAGAATGAAAAATCGAAACTTGCAACAGCACTTAGAAGTTTTCATTGTTTTCAAAAGCTTCTAATTACTGGAACACCACTGCAAAATAATTTACATGAATTATGGGCTTTACTGAATTTTTTGTTACCTGAGGTATTTTCATCATCTGAAGATTTTGATTCATGGTTTGATTTAGATACTCAAGATGACAAAGCAAAAGAAAAAATGATTCATCAATTACATAAAATAATGAGACCTTTCATGTTACGTCGTCTCAAATCTGAAGTAGCGACAGATCTTTTACCTAAAATTAAAACTCATCTTTTTGTTGGTATGACCGATATGCAAGTACAGTTATATAAGAAAATTTTATTACGAGAGATGGACACGTTAACTTCACATTCTGGGGCTAGTGGTGGTAATCGTGTGAAATTATCTAATATACTAATGCAACTTCGTAAAGTATGCAATCATCCATATTTATTTGATGGTGTTGAAGATCGTTCTCTAGACCCAAATGGGGAACATTTGGTTCAAAATTGTGGAAAGATGGTTTTACTAGACAAATTACTTTGTAAATTAAAGGCACGTGGAAATCGAGTACTTATATTTTCTCAAATGACACGTTTGTTGGATATTCTTGAAGATTATTGTTCAATTCGTGATTATTCATATTGTCGTATCGATGGAAATACTACTGGTGATGATAGACAAGAACAAATTGATGAGTTCAATGCGCCCAATTCTGAGTTGTTTCTCTTTTTATTATCGACTCGTGCTGGTGGTCTTGGTATTAATCTTCAAACTGCAGACACTGTGATATTATTTGATAGTGATTGGAATCCGCAAGTTGATTTACAAGCACAAGATCGAGCTCATCGTATTGGCCAGAAGAAACAAGTTCGTGTATATCGGCTACTCACTGAAAAATCCGTGGAAGAAAAGATTATTGAACGAGCTGAAATGAAGCTTCGTTTGGATGCTGTTGTTGTTCAAAATGGACGATTACCAGCGAGTAGTAAACAACTTACGAAGGCAGAGATGCAGTCTATGGTAAAGTATGGTGCAAATGAGGTATTTCGTGCGAAAGGATCGATGTTAACTGATCAAGATATTGATCAAATACTTGCGAAAGGTGAGGAACGGACAAAAGCAATGCAAAAACGAATGAATAAGACTTTAGGTGATTCTAATGGCGACTTACTTAATTTCAGTATTAGTTCGTCTTCTATGCAAGAATTTGATGGTGAAGATTATTCACTGGCGGCTAGGAAGAAGAAAGAACAAGAAGAGTTAGAAAAAATGATGGCTCTTGAGTTTGCTGCTGAAATCCATGATGCAATAGGTAAAAGAGACCGTAAAAAAGTTGCCTATAATACAGATGCAGCGTTTAGAGATATTCTTGGTGAAAATAGTGAACCTCGAGTTAGAAAAGTGAAGCTTCCCAAGGTAATGCGTCTGCCACGTATGCAACCATGGCAATTATACGATTCTAAACGGCTTTACGAGATTCAAAAAATTGAGGAAAAACAATATTTGGAATGNAAAGAAAATCCACCTGTTGTTGTTGTACCATCTAAATCAAACACACCACCTCGATCACCAACACCTCCAAAGCTTTTATCTCCTGAGCTCCAATCTGAAAAAAATACTCTTTTAGCTGCTGGTTTTGAAGGATGGAAGCGTCGTGATTTGATGGAATTCGTTTCAGCATGTGAGAGATTTGGTCGAGATTCTGTTGTTAGAATATATAAAGAAATGATTCGGAGAAATTGTGACAAAAAACAAGAAGAAGTGGAAGCATACTCTAAAAGATTTTGGGAAGTTGGTGAAAAGTGTTTACCTGACTTTTCTAAATTTTTGAATAGAATTGAGAGAGGAGAGGCTAAACTTACAGAACAGGATAAATTAGTAGCAGCTGCAAGAAACGTTGTAGCACAATACTCTGTCCCATGGGAACAAATGCGATTCAAATATATAGGATCACAAAAGAAAGATTGGACCAGTGCACAAGATCGTTATATTGTGTGTTGGGTAGCTCAACATGGAATCAATCGATGGGATGATTTACAACGATCTATTCGTACTGCACAAGTATTTAATTTTGATTATTTATTTCATACAAGAAATCCTGATGAACTTGCAAGACGATGTTTTATGTTGTTGAAAATATGTATGAAGGAATATACTGAGTCAGAACGTCGACAAAAAGCATTGACAACAAAGCAGATGAATGGTGTAGAAACTGATAGTAATATGACAACCACAGGTAAACTCCAATCAAATGTATTGAGTGAAATTTCAAATGATAAAGATCAACGTCGTGGTAGTACAAAGCTATTTCGCCCTGTTCCCGAGAAAGTTCTTCCTATTCTTGCTCGTCTATTAATTGACTCAGGTTCTAATGGTGTGTCTACTGTTGTAAACGAGTTCGTAGAAATGTATCCTAGTATTTCTAAACGTCAAGTTGCTATGAAGATTGCTGAAATTGCAGAGAAGGCGAAGCGTAAAGGTGACAGTCGATTAGTTTGGTACATTCGAGAAAGTTATCAACATTTGTTAGACGATTCTAAAACTAGTAAACGAAAAGCAGACACTATAGCTGATGGTTTATCAAAAAAAATGAAATGTGCATAGCCTTTGGTCTTAGTTTCATCGTGTGTACTCTAATATATATTAAATATTTGGCTAATCCAAATCTCGGGGTTATGATTCAAAACAAATATAAATATTACCATATTTCAAATTAATTATATTACTTTATACACGAATTTGCTACTGAAACTACCTTCTTATGAAACGTTTCAGAATTTGATATTGATATATTTGCCGTACTCCGTTTGGACTGAGAAAATGAAGAAGGCTGCTGTAGTGAAAGAAAAGGATTAGAAAGTGCATCCAAGTATACAGTGTGAAGTTTGGAACACAGCATTGACATTTGATCATCTTTTACTTCACCTGTTGTCACTACCAAGATTTTAACACCCAAATTGGTCACGTGACCATATATATGATACCCTTCAACAGGACAGAGAAGACCTAAGAACTTCTCGTTCAATACTGTTATTCCGCCAGGTCCACGATTCTCTTTCTGCATCTTTTCTTCTACTAGGTCAAGTGCAGAGTGTATCATATAATGGAAATCCAGTAAAAGAATAGAATCTCTAAAACTACGAATATAAAAGGGGTCATTCATTGTTCCAAGGAATGCAACACCCTCCACAACAGCTTTCGAATCCATTTGGATGTAGAGTAATTATAAATAATTGTTCTCTCGTCGTTCTCAAATATCGATCTGAGATCGCAAGCAGGCAGGCAAGACGAAAAAAACGAATTTGATTGGTGAAAACATCACATTTGAGTTTTTGACCATTGGCATTCTGTAATATTTCATAACGAAGCTTTGGAACAAAAAGCACAATCTGAATGTACTGTGTCGACTGACCTTTATGCGACAATTGAAAATAGAAAATGAAATTTGAATGCCTTCTACAGAGTCTTTTGATCCAGTTTTAAGTTTTATATAGGAAGTATTTGTTAAGGATAGCTGGAAATGAAAGATTTGGAACTTTCAACCACAGGTTTTGTATCATTTCGAACAACATGTGGTCCAGCGACTGTGTATAGTGTTTGTGAGTATCGTGAAATGGATAGAACTCGTTTTGTTGTTGCAACAAAAGAAAGGCTTATGTGCGTGAGTGGGAAAAATAATCTCTTACACTTTAGTCAACTTCCTTTTGGTGCTGCGGGAGCCAATGAGGAACTTATTGCCGTGGATATTACGAAGAATGGCAACCTCGCAGTTGCTTCAGTCTCTGTTCAACCATTATGTGCTTCTACTTCATCAGGATCGTCTAATTTTGTTTCTCCTCGTGCATCAGATGTGTCTACACCAATGAAAGATGAAAAATTCACTGGTTCAAACAAAGCAAAGTCGTGTAAGTTATCCCCAAAAACAAATAGTTCACCGAGTCCTTCTGCACGTGTAACTTTCTTTGCAAATATTTCTCTTGTAGATAGTCTTGATGAAGATAGTAGTAGCGTGCATTTTTCCAATGTTAAACCACAAAGTATCCAAGATTGTGGTTGGGTTAAGGGTAATAAGAGGCAGCATGCGATAGATATATCATATATTCCTTTTCAAATTACACATATTGGAAATGACTTTCTTATTTGTGGAAATGATAATAAAATTCATGCCTACCAACATTGTCCAACACGTAGGAAATATCAACGATTTACAACAGTTCCTTTACACTCTGTTTCTCCATGTCTTTCTCATATTCAGAAAATACTTACAACACCACCAATGGCCATTGCAGTGAGTAGTGAATTCGGTAGATCAAATCAAACAGACTTTAATTTCAATGAAACTTCTTCAGAAACGAATGGTAATGAAGTACAATCTCAGGTAGCAGTTTCTTGTCAAGATGGTACTTTATTTTTGGCTGGTAAAATAGGCGAATCTGCTTATATTCGTACAAAACAAAAAAGTAATGCTAGTAATAGTGTCTCACAACATGGATTGATGTATACAAATTCACAGACTTCAATAAAAGATATATTTCATGATTATGATGTGCACTCACCAAGCAAAAGTACTAAATACTATACAAACACGAAATCTTCAAATGTTTCTTTTGGTGGGAAACAAGTATTTCATACAAGTGTTCGTCTTGATGGACCTTTACCAAATGTTACTTTTCTTCAAAAACGACATTATGCAAAAAAGATGAATGATTTTGGTGTAATGAATGGTCATGAAGATGTAGTGAGTAATAATTCATATATTGCAGTTGCTGGCGCACAAAGTTTTTGTGCAATGATTAATTCTAAAGAAATGTTACAAAACTCTTTTTACTCTCAATTGGGTGCTAGTGAGAATATGAATGCTCAAAAATCAAATACTTTTACAAATTTATCTATTTTGAAAGATTCCACAAAGTATGATACTGTCACATGTGTGAAAGAAATCGATTTAAATTGGGATGGAAGCCCAGAGCTTGCTGTAGGTACTTATGGTAGTACTTTATTAGTATATTCATCACCACGTGATGGTGAACACCATTGGTCATCTAACACAACTTCAAATACAAATTTAAATACTCTACCAAATGAACAACTGAGTGACGTATCTGATGATAGTGAATCATCTAAAGATAAAATAATGCAGAATGGTATGATCTTACAATGTAGAAAACAATTTTCAGCACCTGTTGTTGCTTTAAATAGTGGAGATGTATTTGGTGAAGGTGTAGACTCTCTGGCCGTCTCTACCATGCGTGGTATGCACATAATGCGTCCTTCGCTTGATGAAGCAGAGAAAAAGATTCGAACAACTGTAAAAATTCTTGGTGAATTGCAACAACTACGTTCCAAGTTGGCAGACCATAGTATATCGTGTGAATTGAATACTGTTCCTACTGTTGGAAATAAAACAGATAATGATATTGTCAAAGAGAACGAAGTCGATACAGAATACGTAAAGAATACAGCTCGGGAATTAGTGAGACAACGTATTGAAGAAGGTAGACTTCATTGAAAATACGGATAGAAAACAAAAGACTTATGTAGCTTTTAATATATTATATAATTTCATGGCGATACTAGTAATGCCATGAGAATATCATCAGAATAAAATAAACTAAAAATTAAAACTTGGATTTACAATNCTTTTTTTTTTTAAATACATCAAAGAGCGATATATGGTACCTAGTAGCCTTTGACTGAAGATCTTATATTACAATTCCCAGCTACATTTTTCCCCTGCAAAAGCAAACGGTGCAACAGCGGCTTGAAACTGTTCTATTCGGTGACCAACATTTTTCTGTTTTGAAGAGTCTTTAATTTTCTTATCTTCTTTAGCTTTAGTTGTAGTTTTATCTTTTTCCTTTTTAACTTCATCAATATTCGCTACATACTTCATTGTAAACGAACCTGACATTGATCCTTTTTCATGTGATAGAAAACTCCCACTTCCATACTTAAATACTTGACCAGGCTGTAACACAGGAGTGTGTCCAACTACACCTGAATTTTTGGGTAGTTTCTTTTCATCTGCTGGACCATCTTTAATGATCCATTGACGTTCTAATAACTGAACTGGTCGATCACTAGTATTTTCTATACGGATATTATAAGCAAAACAAAAACCAGAATCGGGTGGCATTTTTATATTAATTTGATTTTCACGAGCAAGTTCAGGTGTTATTTGCACCGTTGTTGCTTCCACACAAATGCCATTAGTATTAGCCACTGAAGTTAACTTAGATAATGCTATTTGAGTATTCAAAAGTCTAAGTGAAGCAAAAGCATATTCTATAGGTAGCTTATTTTTTGCTGCACCATCTACTGACATATCATCGGTATGCTCACTCTTATTAGCAAGCTTATTTGGATCTTGGCGGAATGCAAACCGAATAAAATCTATTAGTTCATCTGATGAAAAACTTATACCATCTGCATCAAACATACTTTGCAAAGATTCATCCACGTGGGAAAGTTTTGTTTCAAACGCGGCTTCACTGAAATAATCTTTCTTAATTGAGTGAGACGCTAAAGTTGGGTTTCGATCCTTCTTCTGACGGTCACCAGAAATAACACCAATACGAACTAGAAGATACCGGGGCAACACGTTTGATAATAGTACACGTGATTCCATTCCACGAGGAATATATCCAGCATGGCCCCATAAACGAGGTTGAACTGCTGATCTCAGATGAAGCCGTTCACGAGGAAGTTTTTTCGCCTTGGTAAGAAAAGACTTATATAAAGTGCGCAAGAGTCTAGGATTGCTCATCCTTAATTAAAATATAGAAATTTATCGTAAATATTTAGTGAGATTGAATTCAATTCACGTTCCTTCGAATAAATTGTATATATAGTTTCCTAAAGTTATTCAAGTCCAAGCAAGCTTCCAAGGTAGATTCGGCTGTTAGCTGTGTGTGGAACATTCTTCTTCTCATCATAACAGATACGAAAGCTAGAAACTTCTTCGACGGACAAACCTGCTTTTTAGACTGCTGTCAAAAAATCTTTGTTTGTTTTGTAAATTTACCCTTCACAATTTATTGCATGCAATTTTTTTTTTGATTTCAGATTTTAGGAAAATGCAATTTTTTTGCAATATTTGCAATATTTTTGCAATATTTGCAATATTTTTGCAATATTTTTTGCAATCTTTATATTAATATATATAATATTTTTGAGATTTCGTGTGCAATTTTTTGTTTGATTTCAGGATCAAAATTTTGCAATATATTGTGAAGGGTAATTGTAAATTCGTACGAAGTATATCATAAATTCTTGGTGAATACTTGCGAAAACAAAAGAAGTAAAGTAATCTTCGTAGTGTGCATGTACTGAATAGCACTTTGCTCGGCATCGTCGTCTGTAATGGAAGTTAGTATTATCCCAACAATTGACCTGTCTGATGCAGACGAGGCTATTGTAACGAAGATGAAGGCTGCTTGTGAAAAGGCTGGTTTCTTTTATGTGCGTAATCACTCAGTTAAAAATAAACTTGTTGTTGAGTTATTCGCTGCAATGAAAGACTTTTTTGAGGACTACCCAAATGAGGGGAAAGAAATCCTAGCTGCGGAGAAAAATCCACTGTGGCGTGGTTATTTGGGAATAGACAATCATTTTGATACATGTGGTGGAGATAGTGAAGATTCAGAAAAGTGTGACAAACAGAGACAGAAACTTTTAGTAAAGGAGAAGAAGAAGGAGAAAAAAGAGTCTTTTGTTATTGGCGCGGAGGGCTTAGGAATAAGCCCTATGCATGGGAATAATAACTGGCCAAATGAAGCCTTATTTCCATTGACGAGACGTGTAAAAAACTTCAAAGAAGCAATGAACAACTACTTTGAGGCGATGCTTAATTTATCGCGAAGAATAGCAAAGCTACTTGCATTAAGTCTTGGTTTAGACTCTACTTTTTTCACCAGTAGACTCAAACAACCGTGTGCTCAAATGGTACTTTTGCGCTATCCGGGTTGTTCAAAAGAAAATATGATAGATGAAGGCTGTGGGGCGCATACAGATTGTGGCTTTTTGACAATTTTAGCTCAGGGAGCACCTGGTCTTGAAGTTCTTCATAACAACGGTGAGTGGTTGAATGCTCCTCCAAAAGAAGGATGTTTCATTGTAAATTTGGGTGATATGCTGAGTTTTTGGAGTGATGGTAAATATAAGTCAACACGACATCGTGCTCGTCAATTCTGTGTCGAACCACGGTATAGTGTTCCTTTCTTTTGTAATTGTGATTATAATGCTAAATTGACTAGATTTGATGACAAGAGTAATGTGGGTACAAAAGTACAGACAGCAGGGGCCTACATTTCTTCTAAATTAGGACTAATGCATGAAAACGTGGATTTATCATAGTGATAAACATAGATAAAACTCAGAGAAAGTTTTGTAACAAATTGCAATATATTGAAAAATAATACAGCAAATTCCTATATTATACTTCAACACCATAATCTAAGAACTTGTAAAAGCGAAAACTATGAAAGAAAAAAACATAAATTAACTTTGTCTGAATTCTTTATAGTTATATATATATGATGAATAATAAAAAATGTATTCATGCTCAAACTGTCACTTAATTATTACAGTAAGTAATCTATATTCTGCAAGTGAACTAGATTTATATTTTTTACCACCGGAAAAGCTTCCATTGGTTTTTTTTACCACCGGAAAAGATTCCCTTGGTTACCCCGATGACCACCGCGATTACGTCCACCATTACCGCGATTACGTCCACCATAACCACCACCACGGTTTCCACCATAACCACCACCACGGTTTCCACCATTACCACCACCACGGTTTCCACCATAACCACCACCACGGTTTCCACCATAACCACCACCACGGTTTCTACCATAACCACCACCACGGTTTCCACCATAACCACCACCACGGTTTCCACCACGATTTTGGCCATATCCGCCACGATTGCCTCCACGGTTATTATTGTATGTTGGTTCTTCCAAAAGTTTTGGAAGTTCATTGATTTCTGAAAACAATTCAGAATCTTCACTAAGGAGGCGAGCAGCTACAATAGGATCCACGTCCATTACAGCACCTGACTTGTCCTGAAGTAACTTTATACTACCAATTTTTTCCTGGTGTTGCATATAGGAATCCATAAATCGTTGAACTCTTCTTTGATTATCGAAAGATTGAGACTTTGAAGAAAGTTGAATTGTATTGAAGTTTTTTCGTCCATTTAAGATAGAAAATGATTCTTGGTTGATACCTGCAATTTCAGAAAGTGCTACAGCTAACGCTTCACGTTCATTTCCACAATTTTCAATAAGTTTATCAGCAGAATTGTATACATCGTCAGATATAGATGAAGGCATTTTAGCAGCTTTACTATTGATAAGTTTTCGCAATCCATGATTTAACATAGTTACTTCATTCCCTTCATTTTCATTTGGAATACGCGGGAATTTTATATCAATGTCTAACTCTTTACCCATACGGTTAGCCTCTGTGATTTCGCTGGCATTGATAAGCATTACATTGGTACCATCTTTCCCCATTCGCCCTGTTCGACCTGTACGATGAACAAATGTTTCATCCCCACCTTGACCTGGCATTGAAAAGTGAACAACTAATTCAACATCAGGTACATCAATACCTCTTGCAGCTACATCAGTGGCAACAACAACTTTAGTCCGTCCATCACGAAAATCTTTTAATGTACGTTCACGTATATTTTGACTTAAATCTCCATGAAGTGGCTTTACTCTTGATGCCATTTCAGGACTTAAAGCCAATTCATTACATTCCATTTTTGTGTTTGAAAAAACTAAAACTCTTCCATGTGGACTAGTATGATTTTTAATGATCCGGTTAAGAAAATTAATCTTGTTATCATTAGTAGATGTATACGCCATATGTTGCACAGTCTGAGGAATACGATGACTACTACCTTGACCAACAAGGTCTAATGTTACAGGAGTTTCCATATATCGTTTAGCAACATGTTTCACCCAACTTGGAACTGTCGCAGACCATAACATCATTTGTCTACCATGCTCATTCACATCAACATTGCCATTAACATCGATTTTACGAGGAGGAGGAAGTACATTCATAATTTTCTCAACATCATCCTTGAAACCCATTTTGAGCATTTCGTCAGATTCGTCTAAAACTACTACATTAATATCACTCAGGTCTACTGTACCACGATTAATATGATCAATTAATCTCCCAGGTGTTGCTACAACAACATCTACACCATTTCTAAATGCATTGATCTGTGTATCATATGATGTACCTCCATATACAGAAAGAGTCGATACAAAACGACCGCCAATTCTGACAAATTCTTTCTCGACTTGGCGTGCAAGCTCTCTGGTAGGAGCAACAACAAGAACACGAGGTGCACGACCACGAGTATTATCTGGATCCCGTAAAAGCATGTCAACTGCAGGTAGTGCAAATGCAAGTGTTTTACCCGAACCTGTAGGAGATTTACCAACAACGTCACGACCAGCAGTAAGCATTTCAAACGACTGTGCTTGAACAGGGAATAGTTCTTCGATACCAGCAGCTTTGAGTTGTTTTGAAAGATTACCAGCAAGAGAAAAATTAGATACAGGTGACGATGTTAACCCATCTAACTGAATTGCATTGCCCTTTGCAGCTTGCTCACGCCAATCAGATAAAACTGTCTTCGGTTCTTTAGTTCTACCATGGTCAACTTCGCTGAGTAAATCACGTGATAAACTAGCCTCAAAAGCTTCTAGATTGTTCATAGCAGTGCTCAAAGCACGCACATGAGATTCAGCTACTACCGGATTAATGCATCGACGCAATGCCGTGCTCCATATGGATTGGGGAGTACTTTTAAGAAACATGATGAAGTTAATTTTCTACAAATCTTCTTCGTAAGCGAAACACATGTTTTGCGCATGTCACGTGTGTGATCTGAACTGAAAAGAAAACGCACCCACGATACCCGGTAACGACCAAATTGATGAGATTTCGTGTCGTGTCGAGATTCGCGAAGTTGTCAACGCGTTGTCAACACAGCAATTTCGTCCACTTCTATTCCTAATTTTTTAAGTGTTCAACAAGTGATAATATAGAATTTCTGTCTTACAGCTATATCAACTAATGGCAGCTAAGGCATCGGAACATCGCGATATTTGGGCAGCGCGCCGATTTACGGATAATGTAAATATTGCTGTAGGAATTGACTTGGGAACGACAAACTCTTGTGTTGCAGTTTGGTTGGCTCATGAAAAACAAGTCAAGATTATTGGAGATATAGAAACTGATAAAAGCACAATGCCATCAATATTGGCATTCTCACCAGACCACGAGATTTCTTCACCAATATTTGGTTTAGATGCAAAAGCTTTAATAGAAAAGAATCCTATGTGTGGTATGTATAATGTTAAACGTTTTATCGGTCGACACTTTGATGACTCTGAGGTTCAGTTACAACTAGAAACTCTGCCGTTTTCTATCAAACCCCGTACGAAGCGTTATGGTGACACTGACCAAGTGAGTGANCTATGTATCGAAATTGATCACAATGGTAGAAAACATGAATTTCTTCCAGAAGAAGTTTCTGGAAAGATACTAGCTCATTTGAGAGAAAAAGCAGAGACTTTTTTAGGTCAAAAAGTCCGTAGTGCCGTCGTCACTGTTCCAGCATATTTCAATTATTCACAGCGTTTAGCAACACGTAGTGCTGCATTGCGAGCTGGGTTTACTGAAATTGAATTATTTAGTGAACCCACTGCAGCTGCTGTCGCATATGGATTATTTGTTGCTGGTAGGAAGAATATAGTTGTATTTGACTTGGGGGGTGGAACCTTCGATGTAGCAGCATTACATATAGATAATGGTAAATTCACAGTTCTTGCAACTTCTGGTGATACCCATTTAGGCGGAGTTGATTTTGATTTACTCATTGCACAAGAAGTTATTAGGATGCTTCATGATTCAAAAGGCAGTTTTAAAAGTAAAACTTCAAAAAGTAAATTGAAAAAAAGTAAATTTTCAAAATCTACACAGCGTAAGGGTGATTACTCAAATTCTGACTTGCATTCTCTTTTACGTGCTTGTGAATTAGCCAAGTGTAAATTATCAGAGATAAATTGCAATGAAGTTGACATAAAATGGGAAGAAGGTAACAATATATGCGATAATTCTGTACCAAATTCAAATAATACAACAAATAATAAAAACTTTTATAGTGTGCGATTTAGTCGGTCAGACATGGATCGTGTGTGTGCTCCCTTAATTTCACGATGCTTATCGGAGACACAAAAATGCCTTGATGCTGCATCACTTAAACCGTCAGATGTTCAAGAGGTTGTCCTTGTCGGTGGTTCCACACAAATGCTGAAAGTTCGCACAGAACTGTCTAAGTTATTCAATAGTAAAGAGCTTTGCACAGCCATTAATGTAGATGAAGTTGTCGCAGAAGGAGCTGCAATTAAGGCAGCAATTCTTTCTGGTCAAAGCAAGTCTGTACTTAATGATGTATTGATGTTTGATGTGATACCACAAGCATTAGGAGTTGGATCAGATTGTGGAAGTTTTATTCCAATCATTCCAAAAAATTCACATATTCCATGTACTGCACATCATATATTTTATACTGCAGAAGATAATCAAGCAGGTGTGTCGGTAAATGTATATGAAAAGGGTGAATGTATTCATTCAAAACATATAGTAGATGGTCAAGGTGTTCCTCTTTCTCAATGTAACTATATAACACAATTTGATTTTCCTATTTCAAAATCAAGTCGTGGAAAAGCAGGAGCTGTAGCTGTAAATGTCGAATTCACAGTCAATGCTTCAGGATGTATTAAAGTCACAGCAACATCTGGAGATCCTGAAAAACTTCAGAAGGAAAATGATCAAAGTTTTTATAAGCTATGTGTCTTTGCATTTTTAATTTTTTTTTTATATCTTTTTGTAAAAATCACTATTAATCAAACAAAACTCCAGAAACAATTTGAGTTGTAAATGTACTATATTATAATAAACAAATTTTAGTTAGATGTTTCTCTACGAAATGCTCCCGGTTCGTTCAAAAACTTTTTTAATTTCCCTTCTTCATTCAGATCATAGACTTTATCATAACCACCTACGTGGATGACGTCAATGAAAAGCTGAGGATATTCATTTTCGGTATTTCTGACGTCACTCATAAGAGATAATTCACTCACTCTTAACGGAGCGTTCAGTGCATCAACAACTTCTAACCTTGAGAGCGCATCAAAACTAGAATTCATCTGATCACTTTCATTGCTCACAGATGCACCAAGAATCAATGTACTCACCCAACTGTGGACTTCTGCACAGTGTATTTTGACTTGTGAGTGTGACGAAAAATCACCTGTAGTCATAATTAGCGTTACTGTAGGAAGTGTGGGAATTTCAAATAATCCATTATTTTCGAGAATAAAGTCATCATTTTCATCAGATCCTTTACATTTCTCAAATATTCTATTAAAGTTTACTTTTGACGATTCATGCAATTCAAAATGACGTGCAAAGTTAACTGAGGCAGACGCATGCTGACGTTCCATAATTTCTTTTCTAATTGTAGCAGCTATAACTTTGCGTTCCAAAATATGTATTCTACGCGCACGCATATTTTTAAGTGCAACACAAGTATCAGTAAATTGACCATTTGTATATGATTGTCGCCATTTCAATGTAGTTTCTGACGCAGAAACCTTAAATTTCTCTCTTTCTAAAGAGAGTTGAGCCTTTTTTAGCTCCCTTCCTAAAATAAGTAAGGATTCCTTTGTTTTCTCTATATTTTTTTTTTCCTCAAGCAACACATCATTTCTTTTATCAAGTGACGATTGAAGCATATCCCATCTGATACTATACATATCATTTTCTACAACCATTTGTTAAATTTTATTCCTTTGTGATGTTCTTTTTGATTTCCAAAAAACAATGTTGTTAAAGAGTTCGAAGTGAAGGAAGTGAAGGAGGAGAGCGAGCAATGAATTTGACGAATTTGACTACCCTAACCCTAACCCTAGTCAAGAATCGCTTATTCTCTCAAAATTCTTCCGCGTGTCAAAGCCAAAGCAAAGGTCATCATCTCGACACGACACTCTCGCCTACCTTTTCAAAATATTCAATAGCCAAGTGTCAGTGATCAAAGCAGCACGAATCGAGCGTGAAAAGTAATTCAGTTGTGTTACACACATTATTTGTCGTTGCAATGGAGATTAATAAACAACATATGGATCATTTATCGGACAAGCTCCTTCATACTTTATCCACAGATAAAGCAACACGTGATGCTGCTGAGAGCTACTTGAATAGCGTGTCACACCACGCAGGTTTCCCAGTGCTTGTATTGAAAATGGTTGAAGTGACAAATGGAGCTGATGTAAAAAGTAAATCTCTTCGCCAGAGTGCTGCTGTTCTTTTCAAAAATACAATTTCAAAACGATGGGCACCTGATGAGGACTCGGAGAAAGAGAATAGTCCCATAGTTGATGCCGACAGGAATGTCATAAAGACAATTTTAGTGAACCTTATGTGCCATGTTCCTCAAATTATTCAACGACAGTTGAGTGCATCTATCACAATAATATCAAAGACAGATTTCCCTGATAAATGGAATTCTCTATTGCCTGAGTTAGTTTCAAAGTTTAATACTCAAGATTTCAACGTCATCAACGCAGTTCTCGAAACTGCAAACGCTATTTGCAAACGTTTCCGCAATGTTCCAAATACAGATGAAAATCGATACCCTTTGAGTATTGCTTTAAAACAATTTGCCGAGCCTTTGTTACAGATGTTTAGAATGTTACGTAAAATGGCAGCCCAACATGCTGCGAATAAAGCGGCTTTGGAGTGTGTCTTTCAAGCATTGCGAACAGTGACACGAATTTTCTATAGCCTTTGTTGGCTTGATCTTCCTGAATATTTCGAAGATAATGCGAAAGAATGGTTCGAAGGTTTTCATCATTTTCTTGAGTATTCAAATCCTTTATTGGAAGATGCAGGTGAAGAATATGAAGCAGATATAACTCTTAAATTGAAAAAAGCAATATTAAAAAATGTAAATCTTTATGCTGGAAAATATGAGGAGGAATTTCAACCATTTTTCCAAAAGTTTGCTGGGAGTGTATGGAAATTACTGACTGCCTCAGGGGCACAACCAAAGTACGATAAGTTAGTAACTGCTTCAATGAACTTTTTATCTGCAGTAGTTGTCAAACAGGCTCATTCGTCTGTGTTTTCTGGTCCAGGTGCATTAGAAAGTATCATTAAAACTATAATTGTTCCTAATGTTGCTCTTCGTGAAGTTGATGAAGAGCTATTAGAAGATAATCCTGTTGCATACATTCGCACTGATATCGAAGGATCTGATACAGATACACGAAGACGAGCTGCATGTGATTTAGTAAGAGCATTATGTCGTCTTTTTGAAACAAGTGTGACACCTCTTTGTATGGCTTCAATAAGTGATTTATTGCAACAGTATACTTCAAACACTGCTAATTGGAAAGCAAAGGATTCTGCGATGAACTTATTTATGGCTTTGTCTATAAGAGCATTTACAAGACAACATGGCGTAACCCGATTAAATGACGGTATTAAACATGAAGGTGTAATGTCGTTCTTTACTTCTTATGTAATTCCAGAGATTCAATCTGGAGATATTAATGCTTCGCCTGTACTGAAAGCAGATGCTCTTAAATTCACAACAACATTTCGTACGCAAATGACAAAAGCTCACTATTCATCATTATTTCCTATGATTCTTAAATTTTTAGGTTCTCGCCATTACGTTGTTCACACGTACGCAGCAAACTGTATTGAACGATTTCTTGTTCAAAAGGATCGAGTGGAAGGACAAAGACCAACTTTACGATTTGGACGTGTTGCACTTCAACCTTTCTTACAACAACTTCTTGTGTCATTATTTGGAATATTAGAGCAATCTATGATATCTGGTAAACCTTTAGAGAATGATTATGTGATGCGTTGCATTATGCGAGTAATTAGTGTAGGTGGTACTGATGTTGCACCCTATATCGAAACTGTTCTTTCAAAAATTACTGCAATTGTACAAAAGGTTTGTGCAAATCCTGGACATCCAAAATTCAACCATTACATGTTTGAAACATTAGCTGTTCTCGTTAAAAATACTTGTAAAGCCAAACCAAAATCAGCAGACGCTTTTCAAGCTGCACTTTTCCCTCCATTTGAATTTATTTTGAAGACAGATGTTGTAGAATTTACACCTTACGTATTTCAAATAATGGCACAATTACTCAGTGCTAACCCTGCTGGAATAACTCCTCCATTTGCAGCTCTGCTACCAAAATTAATCCACCCCTCACAATGGGAACGACGTGGAAATGTTCCGGCATTAGTCGCATTATTACAGGCATATATGAAACGCGGTTCAAGTAGTATTGGCAATGATCAAGCAATTGTTTCTGGTATTCTTGGAGTATTTCAAAAATTATTAGCTTCTAAAGCGACGGAAGTTCACGCTCTCTCATTGATTACTTCTTTCGTATCTGAAATGAATCCGGCATCGTTTGCGAATTTTCTTCCAGAGATAAATCGATTACTGATGATGAAGCTTGCTGCAAAGAAGAAAAGTATTAAATTCCCCTATGTATTGCTTCCATTTTATGGAACTTTTTTTGGCAAATACGGTGCGTCAAAGACTATTGGGATCATAGAAGGTTTGCGAGCAGGTATGTTCACAATGCTCGTAAATCAAGTTTGGGTATCAAATGTTGTAAAGCTAACAAATCCGAATCATAGACGCTGTTGTGCAATTGGTATGACGGCACTTCTATGCTCAACTCCCGAAATTTCTCCAAATGGTCCACAAAGCGCCTTATGGGGTCCTATTCTTTCTGCTTTAATTCAGGTATTGGAAGGAGAAACAGGATCTGGTGATATTGGGGAAGATGTAGTTGGAGCAGAAGAAATTGAATATATGTCATCTGCTGGGTTTTCAAAACTGTCATTTGCAGGCAGTGATAAAAGTATTCCATTTAGTGATATTCCAAAAGATTTGAAATCTTATTTAGCCCAAAAAATGGCTGAATTTAGTAAAACTTGTCCTGGAACAGTTGGTAATCTAATCCAAAAGAGTCTCGCAGTAGACCAACAAAATCTACTTCAGATTTATATTCGTAATGCAGGAGTGTTGTTGTCATAAATGTGAGGAGTAAAATATTCCTTTTTAAATATACTTTTGTATGTTACTATGAAATACTTTTATATTGTACTTTTATATTGTTAGATACAAATACATATCTTGAAAATAAAAAGGATAACTACTACATTTGATCAAATTCTAAAATGTATTTTTTATTCTAATTATCACGCAATAACTCTCGAATTCTCTGTCTAGCAAAACGGTGTCCGTTTTCTGCTGCAGTGTATAACATTGGTACTGCCCTGCCTCCATCTTTTTCGCAACCAATCCCTTCAAGCAAACAGTCCCCAGTCATGTAGAGAGCGCCTGTGTGATTTGTTTCAGCAGCAGCACTAAATAGCTCAAAAGCAGCATTTTCGTCCTCCTCTAAAACTCCAGGAATACCACGATATAAACAACAACCAAGTTCGTATTGACCTTGTGGACTTCCAGCATCTGCTGCCTGCCTAAGCCATTTAACTCCAGATTTTTCGTCTAAATCAATTTCTATTAAGCATACACCTACAGCAACAACAGCGTCTAAATTTCCACATTTTGCTAACTCACGATATCGCTTCATACCACCTTCATTATCTACATTGTTGAATACTAGAGCTGTGGCGAGATCAAATATGGTTGAAAAACATTTTTCTGACATACTTGTACTAGGTTCTTCAGGACAATTAAGTTTCTTTATATTTTTTGTGAGTTTAGGGATTTCCTCCGTATCTGGTTGAACCGTAGGCCACGCACGAGGTGGCAGTTTCCTCCAACCATCTTCGTCTCTACGCCATCGATCAAAAAAAATATCAGCACTCGGACGAAGTTTATCCAACTCTACTAAAAAAGAAGACACTGGTTTATCAATCGACTTTAACGTATCAGGAGAAGCGTCTGAAGATTTCTGTATGCTTAGCATACTCCAAACATGAGAGAAAAAATCACTTAGCATAATGAATTGTGTCAGGGGTAGGAACACAAGGAAGCTAAGGGAAATGAAGTTAGTAGTTGTCACAACACCACACGCGGTCAAAAAGCCAAAATTTTGGTGTGACACTGTTATTTTCAAGATGTCAATTTTGTTTTTACTTTATAGTTTATAGAGTTGTTTCAGAGTTTGAGTTCTTTTTGCTTCTCGGTAGAGAAAACTGATATATACCACAAAGTAAAGTAAGAATGGAACAACGTGGTCTTTACCTGGACTGCAACGAAGCTACACGAGCTTACTACCAATATATGGATAGTATTATGGATAAACACGGTGCCACTGTAAAGCAATGCATTGTCTTTCCCAAGTCCGAAGATAATATGTCGGTCGCAGACTGTCAAAACGTGCGTTTCATTCTCATGGATGCAGCACGCGAGCGTACACTTGACTTCACGGAGAAAATGCTTCTTGGAGATCAAGCGGGCTCCCGTTTTCTTATGTTTGATACTCAGTTCAGTAGCCTTGTGGTGAATCTTATCAATACTAAGCTCTCCCGCATCCGAAAGGTGTCACCTGGTTATTTCAACGAGCTTCTCGGATACACGTTCAATATTGATCAATACCCTCATTGGATAAATGACCATGTAGACAGCAATCGCATCAATGCGGCAATGAATTTATTATTCAAGACTTGGATTCATGTTCTTTCACATTCTAATGAAGAGCTTGACATTGATGGGGAGTTTACAAGGCCTGGTGTAATTGCTCTTCTTCAACATCTCTACAACGCTGTTAATGCAAACATATACTGTAGAGATGCGAATGTTCAACTAATGCCATTGCAATTCTAATGTTGGATTTCTGGAGTTTGTAAGAATCTAGTGGCTTAAAAAAACAAATTTTATATAACATAAAATGTAGAGTATACGCAAGCTTCGTTTTTTTTAAAAAAACAAATTTTATATAACATAAAATGTAGAGTATACGCAAGCATCGTCTCACATAAAAAAATAAGGCTTAATTCATTTATAAAAAATGCATACTAGTAACTAGATTAATTAAATCGAGATTTTTCCCATCATATTACTTTAAAAACAATATATCATTTTTTATCACACAAGTGCAATAGGTATTTAATTATTAATAATCAAACTTTGGTGCATCTTTATGACGAAGTTTTTTCGCATATAAAGCAGAATTTCGACTATAATCTTCAAGAGATTGCGTAAACTTTAATCCATCAAATCTGTGGAATATTGGGACATAGTTATCACTGTAATTTACTTCAGAAAGTCGTTTCTTAAACTGGAACCTTCTTCGATTCGCAAAAGCCTCGACAAAAACAAGGTTTGGCTCTTCTATTCTCCCTTTTACGTCTTTTTCGTACAAAACGTTATAAAACTGTTGTTTCCTATTCATCGTCTTTTCTAACTGTGAACGATTCTTGTTCCATTTTCTATTTTTGCATTTAATCGTGGCTGTAGTGGCACTTGCTTCCAAACCTACAACGGCCAAAAGCCGCAAATTTACACGGTATTTGTCCTTTAGCTTTAGCTCGTTTCCACTGAGAATACTTTTTAGCTTTGGCTGAAGATTTATGATCTGCTGGAGAATAAAATTTCCCTGTACATTCAACAGAAGTCAAGATAATGCTAAAGAGAAATAGAACAACGCATTTTAATAGACTCATTTTAGGGATACGTAAAACCTGCCTTGTCGTTCTGCACGCGTCACTACCAACCAACCTTAAAGTTTTTTTTTGGAGAATCTCAAAATCTGATATTTCAATTTATGCGCAATAATTATTTCAAAAATTTCGAATTTTTCGAATCTTCCGGATGATCCAAATTGAATCTGAAATAAATCTGAAATCAAATCAAATTTGGTTTCAATGCATTTCAGAATATCCTCATCATGTTTAGAATGTTATACATTACATGTGTTATTTGTTTTATTGATTATACCATCAGATTCTATGATAACGCTGAATAAAAAATCTGAATGGTGGGACAACTCAAAAAAAACACAAAGCAAAGAAGCCTTTGAAATTCTTCAGACGTGTTGCCGATATTGTCCAGAGACGTTCTATGACAACGCATATTCATTTTTAGAAATGAATTCTTCTCCTCCATATGACTGGTCTAATCCAACACATGAGATGCTTAGACGGAGTCGACCATGTTGTCCAGTATGCTTTGAAAACTTTTCGACTCCTGAAGCAGGTGGCATGGAATCATATCTTGAAACACACGAAAATATTCGACGAGGACATTTGAACCATTTGAACCATTTGAACAGACGAAATCAACAAAACCAACAAAAATCTATGCAACGTAATACAATAGGATCAAAGACTTCAGGCATATTTTCAAAAAAGTTGAGTATTAATAAGAATGTTTATACGTGTTGTACAATTTGTCCGGTGGATCACATGTACGTTTTTTTTTTTTTCATGAATTCCAAAATGTATTTTTTTTTGTACCAAATTTCGTACCTAACGATTTTTTCTTTAAATATTTTTCCTATTATATGTTTGGCAGTTTCCTTGAAATTGAAAATACTATTAAAAATAAGAACAAAGAAAAACGGATGTCTTTCAAAGCTCTTGAATCAACATATTCGGAAGATTCCATTTCAAATATTCCTGGCGAAAACCTTGAAGGTGACGGTGTTTTACTCAAAATGACGTTAAAAAATGGATGTTGTAACCAATGTCCTGCAATACTTATGGAATCACCATTAACTCGATTAGAAGAACCACAGGGAGGGCCATTTGGTGTTGGTCCCCGAGTTACTATGCCTAATGATTTTCTTGACTAATTTTTTTCTTTTTAAATAAAACTGATTTTGAGAGCTGTTTTTTGACGAAACTGCTCGTTTAGAAAATTTGAAATTTGAAAATTATAGGAGCGCGAAAAAAGTGAAAGAATCTCGGTACGTATAACACTCTATACTACTGTACTAGGCTAGTACTAACTCAGTATACGTCATAAGCTTAAGTAATGTTTTATCCGACTAAACATGTGTTTTCAGTATGCGTAATATTAATTCTCATAGTACCAGCACAATCTATGAAAAACAAAATTCCCAAAGCATTCCGTTCGTTAGTTGAAATGACACGAAAGGAACCAACAACACTTCAGGGGTGTTGTAGGTTTTGCTCAGAGTCCTTCTTCATGAATAATGGTCTTCGAGCGTGGTCATTCCTTGAAGAAGCCGAGACTGCAAATCCAAATTCCTTGTCTGTAGATCAAATAGAGAGCGTCATTCCTTGTTGTCCTATTTGTTCTGATCAATACGTTTTTTCTTCTTCAACACAACAATAGTTTTTCGTTTCCTCATAATATTTTTATTTATTTCTCACATTATTGAAATATACCCCAACATCATGGATTTCAACCACCTGAAGATGTAAATGGCGACACATATTATACTATTTATATGGAGATGCAAGAGAGAATACATAAAAATAAAAAACAACAAAATACACAAAACGAAAATTATAACCAAAATACAAAGTTACAACAACTACAATTGGAGAAATTCATGGGCGGAAAGGAACTTCTATCCATTTTACATTCAATTGAAAACAAACATACAAGCTCTATTTCAAATAAAATCACAGATAAAACAAGAAATCATACAAGTGAAAATTACATTCTTGGTGATAATGCATATACACCAATGTTTCTTGAAACAAAAGAAAAACAACAAAGAAGTGTTCCATCATCGATAATGAATCAAGCTTCAAAATTACTTGGTTATGCTTTTCAGAAAAATGATAATAATTTCTCCTGTTGTACAGTGTGTCCGTCTCAGTTTATTGAAGTTGCCTCTGAAGTCAAGAATAATCAAAAACGTTTGCATTTAGAACATTTATGGAGTTTTTCATCAAAACCAACAGAAGAAGAAAAGTTGAGAGCTTATATTCAAGAAAATGGATGCTGTACGACGTGCCCAGCAGATTTCAATGTAAGCCCAATGACTCGATTAGACGAATCACAAGATGGTCCATATGGTCTTAAGCCAAAGGTAAAGAAAATACCAAAGAATTATCTACTTATGCCACTTCCAACTGGAACAAAGTGAAAATATATTATTTATCATTTAGAAAATCATTAATGATATCAAATTTGACCATATATTAGTATTTGTAATTGAGGAATTTTGTTTTGGCGCGTCAAAATAATAATTTTGTCGAGTTTTGTTTAATAAAAATGAAAAATTCAGAAAAAATAATTTACGATATAATCCACAACCCTGCCTGCTGTCAAAATTGAAAATTCAACGTACGCACAGACACGTACTAATGTTTTCCGTTTTGCTATTGAGTAAATAAAATAACAATCATTGTGTTGGACTTTGACAAAGTCGAGGTCGACTAGCTAATGGCACACCGTACCTATAGCACTTATATTGACTAGGAGATAACATATCTATTGTAATATAGTTGCATTAACATGGGGTCCCCTGCGACTCCGTCGTCATACAATAGTCTAAACCATAGACCACCTCAGATGATGACTGGCGTACTTATGAAACAAAGAGATTTTCTTTCCGGCTGGCGTGAACGTTATTTTACTCTTGATATCCAAAGTTCAAAACTATGCTATTATTTACAGAAATACGATAAGAAACCTCGAGGGGTACGGTTTGTACGAGGGTGTTCGTTGAGACGAACAAAGGGTACCAAAACGAGCCCTAATGCTTTTATTCTGAGCAATCCACTTTGGGAAACGTCATATGTACTCGCTAGCGAAAACCCGAAAGCCATTACTAAATGGATTTCTGCATTGCTAAAAGCTTCAAATCCAGCCATACTCTCAAGTGCAGTGTCTCCGAAACACTCCGTAGCATCCAATATAGACAAACAATCATGTTCACGAGTAAATGGGAAAAGCAGTGTATTGAATTTGAAAACTACTCAAGAAAAAAATATAGATACTAAAACTACTTTTCATGATACTCATATTTCTCAGTCAAAACCTTCAAATACAAAGTCGCAAATATATCGGGAAATGGCTCATATTCCCGAACCATTTGCAAACATAATGCGAATGGACACTCATAAGAGACGATAGTATTAAAATCTATACGGGTAAGATTTTAGGTGGTGGACTTAAAACGAATCCACATTTCATCACAGCCATGGGGACGTCTATTATTGACGCTCCAATAGAAGCGATTGCCCAAATTACTTATGCTAAGGATATTTCAATTAACCAAGAATTAAATGATAGATTAAAAGAAAAAGTTACATGTCGACAACTCAGTGCTCAAGCTGTTGTAGAATACGCACGTTTTGCTCGTATCTGGCCCAGTGCTGCTCGTGATATGGTAAGTATATCATCCTGGAGTGTCCTTCCAAAAGGTGACATCATAGGAACTGCGTTGTCTCTCTCTAAATACTCCAATTAATTTTGATTCAGAGCAGCAAAAGATAATTTCTGAAAGAAATGGAATTGTGCGTTCTAATCTGTAATTAGGTGGATGGTATTTAGAACCATTGTCAAAATGTCAAACTCGAGTAGTGTATGCCGCATCAGTGGATTTGTGTGGTTCTATTCCTAGTTTTATACGAAATATAATTTGCAAAGAAATGCCTGACTCTGTCGGACGACTTAGGGAAATCATTGCAACTAAATCGTCAAAACAAAAAGGAAAATGGACAAAGGAACAGTTGAAACGAAGGATGAATATGGGTCATGTAGTCACAATTAATAATACTACTAACGAGAAAGTAGGAAATAGTGTAACAGTCAGAGATAATACGTCTAAAAGTAGAAGCAATCAAAATAGCACAGAAATATTCCCTCTACATGGAACGAAATACGAGACGAAAGAACCGAAAGTTGGAAATGAAAATATGCAATATTTCATTCTTGCAAGTATTCTCATTATTTTCATTTCGGCAATGTTTTATTTTTCTTTACTGTATTTTGCCATTCAGGTTCTATGTATCTGTGTTCCACTGACAATTTTAACTATTCATTTAGTTGAATATACTGAAACATAAAAATACTTGAATGATTTTTGTTATCAAATACGAAAAACCGACGGCTTTGAAAAAT
>LT635965.1:0-30714 GCA_900128565.1 Stramenopiles sp. TOSAG23-6 | reverse complement strand
ACAAAATTTCGTACGAAAAAAAAATTCGAATTTGAAAAAAAATAAAACATACATAATGTAAAAGTTCAACTTTTGAATTATTATTATGAATAGTATTATTATTGTTATTATTATTATTAGTATTGTTATTCTTTTCTTTCCATAATATTCGATCACACCAAGCAGGAACACGCATCTTCTTCCTATCATATTTCGGTGTATATGGTGTATGTATTTTGGAAAAATATTTGAAAACAAAAATCGTTAGGTACAAAATTTCGTACGAAAAAAAAAATCTAATTTGAAAAAAAATAAAACATACATATTCCATAGTATTTGAATTCCATAGCTCAATTTGTGAATTTGCACGTTCAAGTTCATTTTGTAAAGCAAATCTAATTTCGTCATTTAACCATTTATGTAAATTAGAAATTGAATTTGACAATTGAGATGTTTCATCAAGATAGAAATGACCACCCGGAAAGATTTTTATTTTCATTGTACAGCAGGTTTGTTCATCACCAATATGAGATTCCCAGTGAATTAATTCTGCTACTGGTACCGTTCGATCATCTTTCCCACCAATAATGGTAACATCACACTGTATTGACATTTTGGCGAGAGCATGTTTTATGAGTCTAGATGATTGTTCCGCGCAAGCGAGATCGGCTCGAAGACGATTCAACAACAATTTTTTGAGTTCGATATCTTGTAAAACATCTTCTGGTGTTCCTCCCCACTCACGAATTAATTTGCATAAAACTTTTTCTTCTTTCCAATCGGATCGCAATGGAATGTATTTTTGTGGTGGAGAGCATCCTGATAAAAATAGTTTAATAGGCAATACTGCACCTTGGCGCTGAAGCGATATCACAACTTGTAAAGCCAAAGTAGCTCCCGCAGAGTGACCAAAAAGACAAAATGGTCTATCACACATTGCTAATATTTGAATGATTCCTGCAACTATAGACGTGGCATCGTTTTCATAGTCTTGTCGCCCATCAGAGATAGAGTCACGTCGCGCTTTTCCACCAGGTAAAATTGTGACTTGCTCAATTGTTTCAGGAAGGAGTTTCCCCCAATTAGAATAAGGATTCGTGCCAAACGCACCCGCGTGAGGTATACAGTACAAGCGCACATTATATGCAGTTCTTGGCACAGCAACAGATGTCCAATTGTAGGCAATAGGTGGAGAAGGACGTAATGACTCGGTAAAAGAGTTACTTCGTGTTCTTTCACGGATGGCACTATCCATTGAGTAATGTGGCCTACTTAAATCAACAGATGTTAGCTTGTCCGCTGGTGGAGAATTTGACATTTTGGACGTTTTATGATGCGTTCTTCGTACCTTCAAAAAAGAAAAGTTCTCCTTGTTTTTTTCAACTTTTGCTTTTGTTTGTTGTGGTGTTTGTGTCAAAATTTCCTCAAAAAATTTCAACAATACAGTGAATAAAAAGTTAATTGCAAGAGGAGAAAGAAAAGCAAAATATTTGCCACCCTCGTTTTTTGACATTACTATTTTCAGATTTTTTCGTGTTTCAAATTAAATTAGAAATTCGAAACTTGAGTTGATGTCTGACTTCGCGTCAACTTCTTCAAACTTCTTCAAATCTCTCAAATCAAAATGAATTATTCATGAATGAACTTCTGAAGTTTAAAATTGAATGCATTACTTATCATAACAAAACTAGACCAAATGAAGCGAGGAAAGCGCCGAATCAAGCCGGCCCGCGAGTCAATGGCTCGCCGCACATCTTTGTTAAAGCGAGGTATCCCATTGAGTCGGACTGACCCAACACTTCTATTTAAACTTCTTGATCGCCTAGGAAAAGGTTCATTTGGCGCTGTTTATCAGGCTGAGCATTTAGAGACAAATCAGATTGTTGCAATTAAAGTCATTCGACTTCCCACACACAAGGGTCGAAGACGTGAAGAACTTGTAGGGATGAAAGACGAAATCGAAATGTTACGAGCATGTTCTCATCCTAATATTGTACGGTACATAGGTACTTATTATAAAGAGAATGCTGTTTGGATCACAATGGAGCAATGTGTTTACGGCTCTGTCAGTGACATATACAATCGCCGTGGTATTCCGTTTACACCTAATGAAATTTCAATAATATTACAAGATAGTTTGCGTGGTCTTTCATATCTACATAGTAAGAAAATTATACACCGAGATATCAAGGGCGGAAATATTTTATTAGCTTCTGGTGGAGTAGCCAAAATGGCAGATTTTGGTGTTTCTACAATGCTGAGTGGCAACGTAGCAAAAAGTAGCACATTTGTTGGAACTCCGTATTGGATGGCTCCTGAAGTCATAGATGGAAATGAATATGATGCATCTGCCGATATTTGGTCACTCGCTGTAACTGCCATCGAAATGGCTGAAATGGAACCACCCAACTTTGATTTGGTTCCCATGCAAGCACTTACAAAAATCCCTTCTTTACCTTCACCTAGACTACGAGATGAAGAAATGGCAGGTACATTATTGTCCAGTTTTCTTGAGATATGTTTACAGAAGGATCCAGCTGATAGACCGACATCAGGTGAATTATTACAGCATGCCTATGTACGTTTTAAAAATCGATTTTTTTTTCATAATTTTTTTTTCATACGAAATTTCATAGCTAACAAATATTTTTACAAAAAAAAAAATATTTTTTCACAAAATATATTAACGACTCCTTGAAAGGTAAAGTTTGGTTGGCTCGTCGAAAGCTTGTGGAAATATTAGAAACGGTAAAAGCATTACATGATAGTGATAATGAGTCAAGTAGTAGTGCACAAGAAGATGATGAAAATGAAACATATGAAGATGATGATGATGATGATGATGATATGATGGAGTCTTGGGCAGAACTGAATTCTGAGAGTGAAGTCAATATTGAAGAATCGAGTAATATTGAAGAATTTGAAGTATCTAGTAAAGTCAATATTGAAGAATCAAGTAATATTGAAGAATTTGAAGAATCTAGTAAAGTCAATATTGAAGAATCAAGTAATATTGAAGAATTTGAAGAATCTAGTAAAGTCAATATTGAAGAATCAATACCAAAGACTAAGATGAAATCTAACGACATAAAATCTAGGAACACGATGAATCAACGCACAGAAATTCTTTCACCTTTAACAAAGCAATCAAAAAAATCAAATGCCAATGATAATCTCACTAATGTTAATATATCACCTTTCAAAAAAAAACAATTGAGTGTTTTATGTATGAAAGGTTTTGAAATATTTAATGATTTCAGTCACTTTGCCTTTTCCCAAATAGAAATTTTAGAAAATATTGACAATCAATCAATCAATATAAATGATATAAAAATTCAACAAATGCAGCAAATAGATTTTTTACATATGGAATATAAAAAGTGGCTTTGTGATTCACTTGCCACTATTAATTCCACCATTAGTCTTTTGAGTGATTTAGCAATTTGGTATACCAAGTTTACTCTTTCATCAAATATATGTAATAGTTCTGTAAAAGATTTATTTCAATGGTTTTATACTGGAACAGAGGGGAAAAATACAAATAGAATAAAGTCAGGAGCCTGGGCAGTAAAGCTTATGTCTTGCTACAAATGTTCAAAACAATGCCACGTGTTAATCGCAGAAGAAACCGAAACACGCACAAAATTAAACAACGTACGGAAATTAGCAAACAGATTCCATTGTTATAGAGTAAACTGTATTGAAAATTGATTCTTTGAAAGTATTTGAGAGAATAAAGAATCAATCGTATAAGATGTATTTTATATATTTCTCTACTAGAAAATTATTTTTTTAAAGTAGCATCGCTTTGAAGTGATTTGTGACTATAGGAAATCAATACAGAGATTCACTGGAATATACTACCGTAGAGTTTGTTAATATTCATTAACACTTAATTTGGATAATTGAGATCAACAATCAGATTTCCCGGAATTATTTAAAGTCAAACCCGAATTCATAAAAGAGACATCGGTCAACAATTACTGCAAATATCATTCCTAAAAAAATAAATGCATTGATATGTGTATTTTCTCCTAGTTCAGTCATGTGTGCTTCAATAAGTAATTCTTGGGTCACTAAATATAAAAGTGTCATTATATGGAACGAGATTAATCCTTGAAATAAAGGAGTATGCGATGAGGTAACGGTTCCTAGGTATGCTCCGAGTATACCAAAAAGTATGAGAAAAAGAGGAGGTAAAGAACAAATCGAAATAATTTTTGCCACACTTTTGGTTCCATTTCGTATATATGTAGCAAATGTTATTGCAAGGAAAGCCATTTCTAAACAAGTTGTTATCGCCATAGTTAGTCCATTTTTTTCTTTTTCTACAAATACGAAAGAACATAGAAATCCATCAACAGATGCATCCACACAAACACCAAGTATAAAATCCCAATTTATAGCTTCTAAATGAGAATCAGTTTTTGTAATTATGACAGGTTTAAACCACCTCCTCGCTCGTGAAGCAGATGGGTGTACATGAGCTTGTAATTTATCGATCAGTTTTTCAATATCATCTAATGCTTTGTTTATATGAGATTTTTCAGGTATTGCCAAGACTCCAGCTTTTGAGTCTATTTGCATAACGTTTTGTTCTAATTTCGTAATATGTTTAGAAATTTCGTTGAATAAATGTCGCATAATGTTAATATCACTAGCGGCTAACTTATATTTTCCGTTATGTTCGTCGAGACTACGACGAGTGTACTGTAACGCTATATTTATAAGGGAGGTATTTTCTGATATACTTGTGCGGTCCTCCAGGTCAACGTTTTTTATGAATTGAGAAGTTTTCTTGAATTGTTCCATGAGTTTGTATTTACATTCTACTTTTGAATAATATTTTGATTGAAAATGTTCAAGTAGTAAAGGAGTATCTGTTTCGTAGTCTCGATCGGGAGAATTGTTTTTTTTGCTTGCGTGTTCAACATCTGTGACGGGTGTAATTTTAGTGACTTCTCTACTGAGGCGAACAAACTGGTCTATAGCAACCATAAAAAATATTCCCAACCCAAAACCTATAATCGAAGCAATTTCATTGTCGAATTTCTTCCTGACTTCTAATTCTAAAAGAGGAAACAATTCAATTGATACACTAGCAATAATAAGTCCAGCAGAAAAATTCTGGATAGCTGCGTGCGTTGAATTTCCAGGATTGATACCTAACTCAACGAAATAACCTATCAACATTGCTGTGGCTGGAATAATTGAGATTAAAGCCGAGCCACCAACTGTTCCAAAGGTCTCCTTTAAAAATGAAATAAAGCCCATTTAATAATATGAATTTGCGAAAATTAAGCACACACAAAATATATTTTTTAATTTTATACGCGTATCCTTTGTGTATCAATATACAATATGATATAGTCTCCATTTTTTAGTATCTTTATTTTGCCGATAAATAACGGATGTAATTAACCCTAACCCCCAACCCTAGCCTAGGGAATTTTTTTTTTTTTTGGCAATTTTGGCCAAGTCGTACATCGACATGTGTGTTCATAGTTCTCTTAAAAACACGCGAAGTTAGTAGGTAAATAGGTCCGTAGGAACACATACAATGTCTTTTCGAATTATGTTGAGCCATTTGGCTCAATGTTCGAAGAGATTACCACAGTATAGATATCGTCCATTTTACAGGTCAATGACGTCGTGGATTCCAAATCCTTGTCTTGAAACAGAACCTCTTGCTCAGACAGTATGGCGTGTTTCCAGCGAGTTGGATCAGTCCTCATTCTTGACAAGTCATCATCAGCAAGAAACTCTTTCATTCACGGACGTTTTTGAACGCTCATCTGCGTTATCATCGATAATGGAGGATGAAATGGATTTAGTAGAAGGTGATGTATTGGTTATGTGGCTTCCAAATTGTGTTGAGAATATTTTGACTCAACTTGCCGCTGCCCAAATAGGTGTAGCTATAGCAACAGTAAAAGACGAATGTGGCCTACGGAAGTGTTTTGATACTTGGGGTAGTAGGTGCAAAGGTGTCGTGGTATCGATAGAAGATTCTCACGTTGCTAAAGATATTGCTGTTTCAGCAGGTGCTCAGGCACCAACAGTAGTGGTACATGGTGCGTGGGGAGTGAAAGGGAAAGCTCATGCTCTTGGCGATCTCCCACGAGAACAACAGCCAGAAGTTGAAGTTGATAATAATGTAGCTCAAGGAGCTGAACAAGTATGGGATTTTCATGATTGCCAAAATAGTGGTGTATGGATGATGGGAGGTCGCGGTTCTCGACAGAGTACGATGGCATTTTATAATTTTTCTCATGGTTTTAGTCAGGAAGCTCTTCAACACATGGGACAAAAAGCTGCCAATTCACTAGATTTAACACCGGACGATGTTATTTGTCTTTCAGTGCCTTTGAACCATTCATTTGGTATGGGTTTTGGTTTTATTTCTGCTTTAACGACAGGTGCATCTATTGTCCTACCTAGCCCAATTCCTGATGCAAAACTAACCCTTGCTGCTTTAGAAGCCTCCATGACATCTGCACAACTTAATAGTACTTGTGAGGAAAATACTATAAAAAATAATATTTCCCACAAAAAGAACATGTCACGAAATATATTATTTGCTGATTCACATCTTCTCAAAGAATTAGAGTCTATAATTAATGAGACATCAGGAGTAAACTCTGATAGTGGGGGGGGAAAAAATGATGATAGTAACCCTAACCCTAATGGTTTGCTTCAAGGAGCTATTGTTAAAGTTGGATCCGGGGATAATATTTCGACGACTACAAATACTTTTTTAGGAACAAACCTGATCCATGTTGGTATTGAAATGAAGTAGAAATACTACTTATAGTATAATGAATAGTACAATATATTTAAGAGTGAAAATCGTCTTTAGTAATGAAATTATAAAATTATACAATTTATAATAAAGTTTTGAAAATTTGTAGTTACAATTTTTTTAAAGTGTAGAACCCAGAATTAGGGTTAGGGTTTTTGTACTATCACGGGTAGACGTTACTACTAGGGTTAGGAGTGGTACTATTTTCAAGTATTTCAAGTTTTCTTAGAATTGCTTTTTCTTTTTTTTTCCATTTTTTTGCGAAAAACTCTAAATGTTTTGAAATTTGATTTTCCTCATCGAGCATTTTCTTTAAGTTAGATTCTCTGGACTTTATACGGCCAATTTGTGATTTAATCTTTAGAGTTTTTATCTTCATTTTTGATATTTTATTTTGCCATTCAATTGTTGAATTTCCACAATCCTCCAACAATTTCTTTTTTATTATTTGTACTTGACCCAACCGATGTCTCATTTTCTCATTGTTTTGTATATTTTTCTTTAGAAACGTATTTGTTAAAATGGAACTTTCCTCTCTTTTTCTTAGTGTTTGTATTAATAAAACATAATTTTTATCAATTGTAGAATTTTTATTGTCACAACGAGCAATATTCGATTCCAACGATGCGGGTGTCATAGTGCTAGATGATTCTTTTAATACTGCAAAATGATTTTTTTGGGCCTCTCTCATACATGTTTGAGATAATCTACGAATTTTATCACAATTCTGTTTTGATACATTTACATATTGAAGCTTTACACCGAATGAAACTGTTTTTTCTTTCAACTTTTGCAATTCTCTTTGGTAGGTATTCAAAGATGTATTCATTTTTTCTAAAGTAACTCTTTGACTTTCTTTGCACTTCAAATGCTGGCCAACTAAAGCTTCACATAGTGTTTTTCGTATTTTATAAATTTCCAAACAGTTGTATTGTTCAAGTTTGCACTGCTTTATTTGACAATTTATATCGGAAGCGCGATTTACCTTGCGTTGCAATATATCTGTATAACTTTCCGTACTTTTGTATAACTTTGATATTGTTTCCTTCATTTCATCCAAACGCAATGAAAACTTTGTGTGGTTCGTCAGTGCATATGATTCCAGTTCTTCATATTGTTTTATTTTACTTTTTAAATTTAATTTTTTCTTACTGATCATTAAATTACTTTCTTTAGAATTGTCTAACAATTTTGATTTCTGTGAATTGTTGCGCTTTACCTTCATTACATTTTGTGTTTTACATTGTAAGGATATCATTCTCTGTGTTATAGTAGACTCAACATTTTTAATACGATATTTTGCAGCATCAATAATTGACTGCAGTTTTTCACATTGCTTATAATCTAATAAAAATTTCTTTTTTAAATTTTTGTGTTTCTTTCTGTAATGTAATGTGTTTTCTATGGTTGATTTTATTTTTGTTTCTAAATGTTCCTTACGACTACATGATTTCTTTATTTGCCCATCAATTCGTTCCACACGACTTGTTTTGATATCTAATTTTGTACATAATTTGCTAGCTAAAAAACGTGCCTCTACAAGTGTTTTCTTTGTTGCTTCAAATTGTGAAACACAATTTTCTAATTTTCCTTTTTCTACCTGTATATTCTTTTTAGTGGTTAGGGTTACACATTCTAACTGCTGAGTATCCAATGAATTTGATTTTTCTGTACAATTAGTATAATCACTTTTTCTATTATTAGTTTGCTTCAACAAAATGTCATACAATACAGCATTATGTTGCTTACAATTAAACAATTTTTGTTTATATTCAGTTATGATATTACGTTTATGTCGTATTTCCTTCATAGTTGGACTTTTTGCATTCTTTAACATATTTGCAAAATGTTTCATTTCTACGTATACTTGTATTTTGGAAAAATATTTCAAAAAAAAATCGTTAGGTACGAAATTACGTATGAAAAAAAAATTCGAATTTGAAAAAAAATAAAACATATTAGTCTTGATTTCTGAAGTTTTTCTTTACCTATTTCAACATCTTTAACTCGACTATTCATTAAGTTTTTTGAACTATGTGTAAATGCTTCTGCTTTATCAGTTAATATCGAAAATAAATTTGAAAGAATGTGTTTTTTTTCTAGCAATTTAATTTTTTTTTCTGAAACTTTTTTGATATCTTTTTCTAATTCTATACATTCATCTAGTAAAGAATCAATTATAATGTCCTGCTTCATTTTCTTTTTTTTATCATCTAAAAAAGATGAATATACCTGTAAAGACATTGTTTGAAGTTTCACGCGCTCTTCATCTGATATTTTCAAATTGTCAAGTAAATCAGACTGAGTAGTTCTCTCTTGGCTTACATTGCTTTTAATTCTATACAGATCATTTCGTACGTTTCCATATAAGCTACTCTGTGAACTGTGTGACTTGCTACTATAAAGCTCGTGGTTCGATTGATGTTGCTGAATTTTTGCATTGACGGTTGCTATCTGCTGTTTAAGTCTTCTAATAGAACTGTCTTTTTTTTCTAGTTGCCTGCGATATTCACTATATTTTTGTTGTAAACAAACTAGCTTATCCTTTTTTTTAAATGATATTTCCCGTTCTTTCAGTTTCACGTGACGCATTTTTTCTACATCTGTCGATATCGCTTTGGAGCGATGTTGAAGTTGAACTATACGTTTATTTTGGTCCGTTTTAAATCTTGTGTTTACACTTTCAATCGTTGCTGAAAATGTTTTCGTTGCAAATGCACCACTTGACGTATTTTCTGAAGTAACCATTTTGAATTTATCTCACTCCCCTAACATCCTAGTTTGAAATTATAAAGCATATTTAAATTTAATAGAGATATCGAAAAGTAATACCGACTTCTTTCTCAATATTCGGAATAGCGTAGCACTAGCTATTACTAGTTAGGTACTGTATTACTAGCTATTACTAGTTAGGTACTGTATTACTAGCTATAGGTACTGTAGTGATATACGTAGGTATTGTATAGTATATAGTATCTTAAGAAAAGAATACGTTTTAATTTCAACGCAAATTTCAACCGTCGAAATCGTAATTAAATTAATAAATTCGATTCTTTGTAGGAGCGGACACTAGAACTCCAGTACTTTTGTAGACCGCAAATACGTAGTAGGAAAAAAAGATCAGCCGTACAATTACTTCGAAAAAAGAATATACAAGACTACGTTGTTGTTTGCAATGATAGGAAATACATTGATCTTAAAGATTAGTATTATTTTATCACTCTCAGTTAGAAAATTTGTCGACGCAGTGTCTGTCAATGTTGAACATTCCCTTGAAACACAGCCTCCCCAAATGATGATGCTTTCACCGTTACCCTCTTCCACTGAAACATATGATAAAACGCCAGACGTAAGAGGACAACCCCCACCATTATCTAGAAAACTCAATGCAGAAATGACTAAATATTTCAACCGTAAGTTTTCTCCCAATGATTTAGTTCCAAGTGAGTGTCCTGTAATTTCTATGAAAGAACCTAAAAACATCATGTCAATATTTGGAGGCGAAAAATGTTCTATATGTGACCTCATTGTGCGGAATAGCTTTCGATGGAATTGGAAATGGCACTACTCGGCACTTTGTCATAACGCTCCGGCTCATCTTGTAGATTTATGTAAGCATTATGCATGTAAGTTAACTAGTAACTGTCCTGAATTTATTACCGGTACTTGTAATGAAGGTGGTGGAACGAGATTCCCTTGTCCTCCTAAATATATCTGTTGGAATTGTCTTGGTCTTCCAAATAAACAATACGCGGGGTGCTTTGATGGTACTCAATCAAACTTATTGGGAACTTCTCGGTGATATTCAGTAGTACCCTATTCAAACAAATAAAACAATATAATAATTTGAAATTGTTTTTCTACTCAGTTTCCTATACATGTAATAGCACCTACGTCTCTAGCTAGAGTGTTCAAACAAGTAAAATAATATATAATAATTTGAAATTATTCAAAATTTATTTTTTCCCAGACAACTTTATACCTAACAAAAACATTTGTTTTGAACACTTTCTTTAAGAATAAATATTTTTTTCATAAAATATAATACCAATTCCCTCATATGAAATAAATCGATTTAAATATTAAACAAAAGGGTAAATTACGACAATCATCACTAAAATTTCAAAGCAGAAGGATAGATTACACCTATCGCCGATGTTATCATGATCAAGGTACCAATAAAAATCATCATACCACACGAAATCAATAAGAACGTATTAGAAACAGAAGGGATTACAGCGCCTTCGATATCATTCACTGTTTTTACTGCCTGTCCAGATACAACAATTTCTTTCGTGACAATGTCAGCATTTTTCTCTTTTTCGGTATGAAGTAACTTCCACATGAAACATGCAGGCAGAATATAAATAATCATTGATCCTGTGACACCTCCAGTAAGACCAAACACATCCATTGCTCCAGGCACAGTCTGTGACAAAGTAAACTGGATAGCCAATAAGGTGATCGTTTCAATGTAGAAAATAATTTTGGATTTGATTTGAGTTGGTGTCAAAACATAATCACTCAATATTGAGTGTAATGAAGCGCGACATGGAAAAAAAAGCATAGGTAAACTCAATATTAACGAAACGCTGAAAAGAACCTGAACCATTATCAGTGGGATACTACCCGAGTAAGTGTTGAGAATGATTTCTTTCATTTCAGTTCCAAAACGTAAATATCCAAAAATACCAATCAAGGCATATGATGCAACACATATACAAGTTGTATACCTAATTACATCATATGAACGCTTTTTTGTTGGGTTTTCCAAGTCATCTAAAATTTCGTAAACACTTGTTTGGTTTACAAATCCAAGACCAGTTGCGCCTAGTACTGCGAAAAAACTAGGACCAAGTGTGAAATATTCGATTCCTCTAGAACCAGCAATAATACCGTTTGGAGAAGCTGCATTATATATCGAATCAATGACAACAAATAATACAACACTCAATATAGCCAATAAACCAAACATATTCGCAAAAGCCAAACCAGATAAGTCTTTCATGAGCGTGAGAGGGAATATCATTGTTAAAAGACAGAAGCCTGCAATGGCGGTTTGCGAAGCATAAAATGGAAGTACAACATCATCATTAAGCATACCACCAAGAGCTTTCTGTAAAAACAAACCAATGAAAAGCAGGTAAGCTGTACAGCCTCCCAAACATAGGAGAAACATCGATATTTGAGTTGTCGTTTTTCCAAATTTTCCAAAGGTAGCTTCGGCGATGTCAACATAATTGTTTTTACCGGTAATAAATTTTGCACGCGTCAAGAGATCCAAGGAAAAGTATGCACAATATCCCAAAAATGCAAGTAAAATAATTCCGAAAATCAAACCAGTTTGAGCAAAGTAAAATGGAAAAGCCAAAGTGCCAACACCAATTGTCACATTGGACAAACCAAATATGGACTTTGTTAATGATACCGTTTTAGGAGTTTCTGGTTCAGTAGTAGGGTTCACTTTAACATTCTCTTCCGTGTTGCTCGTAAGTAACGCTTCGCTGTTATTTGGTGTCACAACTTCAATCATTCTAGACTAAATGTGTTTACAATCTGATTTAAATGCTTTATTCTTTGATTTATCTTCTTCTTGGAAGTTTATCAAGCCAGTGACGTGCCAAGGTATTAGTGTTTAAGGTCAACTGACTCGAAGGAACTCATTTTTTTGAGATTTCGTGTTTTCGCGAGGAATCATTTTTTAGCTATATTTCACAAAACAAAACTTTGGGGATACCGTCCAAATCTTCATAATATTTACTGAATATTAGAAGGTAAACATTAAAATAATACAAAAGCTTAAACTAGCGTATGATCTAAATTCTTTCGATGAAGTTTCATTAGCACGCAATGGAGACACTCTTACATTTTGTGCAGTAACAGATGGAACTAAACCATTATTGACCCTCGCCAGTAACAATCGATCTTTTGTTAGTGCTTCCATTTCTTTTCCCAACAACTGAAGTTCACTTTTCTCTGATTCGGGAGCAGTCATCTGTACAGTAAAATCTGCTTTGAGAGAACCATCATAAATATTCACTCCATTTGTACCATTTTTCACGGATAGTAGACCTCCCGTTTCAACTGCAGTCACAATCTCACTCTTAAGTTTTGCAGTGTTAACACTAGGATCATATTCCATATTGTATGTGACTGTCATGTCAGCACTAAATGATATTTTTGCGTTTGGATTGAATTCCTTTTCTGCATCTTTACTGGTATCATCTTTTTTTATTACGTCATCACTACCGGTATCATCTTTTTTTATTACGTCATCACTACCGGTATCATCTTTTTTTATTACGTCATCACTACCGGTATCATCTTTTTTTATTACGTCATCACTACCTAATGTAGGTACTTCATATTTATATGCAATCCGTTCTTGGACGGTAGCTGTTGTACCTTTTGGTGGAGTTGGAAAAATTGTACCGGGATAAAATTTAGCTGGATTCAAACTCTTTGCGTTTGCATCATTTTTACAAGTAAATTTTTCTCGATCTCTTGTTTGTCCAGGATATTTTGAAAAATAATCATTTGGCAATGGATCAGGTTCTGTTGTTTTTGATCCAATAACAACATCACAATTTTTCGGCTTTTTTCTAAGTTTTTGATAAATAGGAATTGGAACATATCCAATTTCCATTCCAGCAGGTGGTTGTATTAGTAAATTTTCGTCAATCTTTACTTTTTTCGAAGGTAATTGACCAGGTGCATCAAACCATTGAACTCCACCCTTAACTGAATTTTGATAAGAATGAAGTCTTTCAATTCGAGCTTGCATAAAGTCCTTTACTTTTTTTCTTTCTTCAGGTGTCGGAATTGATGCAAAAATATTTGTTAATTCTGGTTGATCAACAAATTTATACCATTTATACCCAATCCAACTTTTTGTGTTGGTTCGTACACAATATAATTTTTGATCTGATGGACCAGGATCATTGAAACATCGTTTTTCCTCATTTGCTGGCTCATAGTAATACCCTGTTGCATTCCGAAGACCTCGCGAATCACCTTTTGGAAGCGGATTTTCCTTCTCTAATTGTGACTTCACATCTGTTGGGACATCACTATCCTTTTTAACAGTGGAAAGATGCTCTGCTTCTCCAGAAGTATTTTTGATGGTGAGATATTTCGGTGCAAGACATAAATCACTTCTCGTTGTACAATCCATTATTGTTTTATCAAGCTTATACCGGATAGGACATCCATTTGTTTTATTATCTGAATCTGATGGATCATCGTAATTGACCCCAAAACCTACAAAAGTTGTTTTGGTGTTTTCATGTATTAAATGCATTTCACCCTTTGAAATACCAGAGCGATCAACTTGATTACATTTTGGTTGAATTCGAGCAGATTTTGATTTATTTAAAATTTCATCTGAAGGCATTGTTTCTACTGTTTTGTTACCACTAAGAATTGGTTCAATTGTGTTTTCAATCCAATTTTTCTCACCTGCTTGAGTTGGTTCCTCATACTGAGAATGCCCAGTCATTATTGTTGAAGTATATTCTTCATTTATTTTTGTGGAATCTTTAGGTAATCCCCATCGTGTAGTATATGCCCAATATTCATCATTTGAGTTTTTTATGGTATTTGAAATTTTACCCATAATTTTACCTTCAGCCCCACGTGCAATGTAACCAACTTTTGCATTAGGGTGACTCCAACTCTTTGATTTAGGATGCCAATTTACTCGTGTTTCCCAAAACCAATTTGAAATGTAAAGTACAGGACCAGAAAAGTTTTCAGTATCAATGATAATAGTCCAATTATTCACATCATCAGTTTCACTACGTTTTCCTATTGGTGTATCAGCAAGCATATATCCTAAAAATCCATCTATCACATCACCACCTTCAAAGCTCACCATATCACTTGGTACAAGAAGATGGTTTGATATTCGAACAGCCCCGCCCAAATTATTACATGGCTGTGCTTGATCAGCAAGTATTCTGAAAAAATATGTCAAATTCGAAATTTGTTAGGTATGAAATTTGCTCTACAATTCTTTTTTTTTAAAAGTGAATCGTCCAATTGAACCTCACCACAAAAAGCATTCAAAACCACGAAATAGAAAAAAAACATACAAGGAATGTTCCAGCAAACATTTCATAATTAGATGTTGTAGCACCTGGAAGCATCCACGTTACCTGTTTCTTCTCTAAAGTATATGGCCAATAACCCATTCCTCCCTCAATAGAACCAACGACACCTCCCTTATTATCATTTCCACAAATCCAATATTCACATTTCTCACGTTCAGAATAATCAGCTGAACCACAAAATTGTTTTAAATTGTCTGTCCATTGGGACTTTAGGCAGTTCGAAACCCCGTTCTTCTCTTCGTCACTTTCATTTTTACACGACTTTTCACATGCCGTTTGAGTATTTGGCAGTGACTCGCGGTCATATGTGATGCAACCTGCGCCTCCATTCTCACCATCCTCACAAGTAAAACCTAACGGATTGATCGCACAAACATCATTAAAGTTTATATCTGTGGATGATGGTTTCGACCACTGACCCCACCCAAACTCGGCATCCCCAAAACCACCTGGGGCAAGATTGAAAGCTCTAATGTAAAATGACCATGATGTGAGCCCGTTGTTGCCATAATTAAAGTTTACTTCACCAGTAGGCCACATCATACTCATATTACCATTGGCATTTTTCAAACAAATACAAAGAAGGATAACTCGAAGCATTAGAACCGTCTTTCGATTTTCAAAGAAATTTCAAAAAAGTACTATTTTTATTATCAAATGAGTAGACGAGACGAGAGCGAGCTCGGAAGCTCGGTGGATTGCGATTGATTTCATGTGTGAACACGTGTCACCGGGTGACAGATCAATGATCATCCACCAGGTAGTAGTGTTAAGTTTACCTACCTCTACTACAAAAAGTAGTACTTTACGAGCAATGACTGCAAGTCGCCCTCGGACATTCACTGGATTAGACCTGCACTGTTGCCCTGATTTAGTGGAAAGTTTAAATAATGCCGTAAAGGAACACTTTGATTTTGTTGTAGCTCCATTAGTGCATCCTCGTTTCCATCGGGATGACAACGGCATATCAGCGGGACGCCAAGGCCCATTTACACGAACGGATAAAGTGATGCCTAGTGGACAATGGACCACTATGATAGTAGGTAAAATATCTCGATGGTTTAATTTGGACTCTGTTTCAGATAATGTCCGTGCCACTGCTGAGAAAACTTTATTTCAAGAGTTGGCGTGGGCCACACACTTATCCGTTCCAGCTATTCTCCTTCCACCTCTTTACTACAACTGTATAAACTATGCTCGCTGTATCAGCCAAAAGGTTGCAATACCTGGACATGCTCAAATGTGGGTAGAAGTACCACTGGCATATAGGAATACATTGACAAGTGATATATCTGATATGTCTAATGACAACCAACCTTCTCTTGACGTATCGGCTGACCCTTGGGAAGCGTGGAATCGTTTTCGTTGTATGTGCAACCACTCCCCAAGTCTTTTTGTGTGTCTAGTATTCACTAAAAATCTACCTTCATGGGAAGAACAAACCCGTTGGCTATCTGAACCTATAAAAGCAGTAGTTATTCCAACAGAAATTTTTCTGACAAATTCCTCTGGTTTTCCAACTTTGTCTCGTCAACACCAAAAAATTTTAAGAGCTTTAATGAGTTCTAAAGTTCAGGTGCTTATTCGAGGTAATAGTCTTCACAATAACGGATTAGGAGTGTATGCATTATATATCAATCATATGAGTAAGACTCAGGATGTACCTACAGAAGCTGATTTATTTGAGGAACCGTATTATGATGTGTTGCAAGCTCCACTACAGCCTTTAATGGACAATTTAGAATCGGCGACGTATGAAGTATTTGAGCGTGATCCAGTCAAATATAAAGAGTATGAAAATGCGACTTTTCATGCTTTAGAAGAACTTAAAAAACGTCATATAAGAGAGGGAACAGGTACATTAGTACCAATCATCATGGTTGTTGGTGCTGGTAGAGGTCCACTCATAAGAGCTGCATTAAGAGCTTCTGAGAAAGTCGGCCAAAAAGTGAAGATTTATGCAGTTGAAAAAAATCAAAATGCAGTAGTTACATTAAAAAGCCTTCATAATGATTTACAGTGGGGTGAAGACGTCGTTATTGTGTCCTGTGATATGCGTCATTGGAACGCACCTGTCAAGGCAGATATAATGATTAGTGAATTACTAGGTTCCTTTAGTGATAATGTATGTTTTACTTTTTTTTCAATTTCGAATTTATTTTTTCATAAGAAATTTTGTACCTAACAAATTTTTTTAGATTTTTTTGAAATATTTTTCCACAATTCATGAGCTTTCACCTGAATGTTTATATGGTGTTCAAACATTTTTGAAAGATACGGGTGTCAGTATTCCTTGTCAATATACATCATTTGTTGCACCAATAACATCATCAAAATTATGGAATAAGGTGCGGGCTCATTCCCATCCAACAAAAAAACCATTTGAAACTGGATATGTGGTTAAAATGCATAATTTTAAACAATTAGCTGAAGCAAAACCTTGTTTTACATTTAATCATCCTTTACGTCCTATAAGTGATATAAATAATAACAGGTACAAAATTTTAAAATTCAAACAAAAAGAAGGGACAATGGTTCATGGCTTTGCTGGTTATTTTGAATCTCCTTTACACCAACGACAAGAAAGTAAAAGTAAAATAGTACAAAATTCCGTACCAAAATCAAAAAAATCAATTGAACAAAATTATGAAATTTTATCTCCAGAGGATTGTGATGCTTTTATATCAATTAATCCAAAGACTTTTTCTTTAGGAATGTTTAGTTGGTTCCCATTGTACTTACCTTTAAAAACACCATTTTATTGTAAAAAGGGTGAAGAAATCGAACTTCATATGTGGCGTTGTGTTTCAAGTACAAAAGTTTGGTACGAATGGTCAGTAGTGACACCTGTATTGTCAAGTGTACATAATGTAAATGGTCAGTCGCATTGGATAGGACTTTAATAATAATAAAAATGTACATACAAAACTACAAAAAACTGTTGAAATTCATTTAATTTATGCAAGTATGGATCCGGGTACCATTTGTAGGAGCAAATGAATTAAAAATTATGACAAGGTAGCAAAAGTTGTTATAATTGTGTTTTTGGAAAAAAGGTCAATCACTTTCGCATCACTTTCTCCGCCTAGTCTATATTCTTTGCGAAAGCAAACTGTCAAAGGAATACCCGCATTCACGCCATTTCTCTCCTCTATAGAAAATTCATTTGAATTGCCAAGTCCACCACGTAACACACACATTTGAAAGACATTCTCTAAGTGGCACAGTATTCGACGTATTGCGTTGAACGTTAAAACGTTAGCATGTCAAAAAACCTTAACGAGCCACTAATTTCTGCGATAGAGTCCAACTCGAGGCCGTCTTCTTACCGTGGTCCCAGAGGTTCCCGAACACCTCCAAATAACGCTGCTGTAATTGCATACTCATCGCAATTAGAACCACTTTTTAATCCAGATGATCCAGAAGAGATTGAAAGATATATCGAAGGTGATAAAGAACGACAAATGTCTGCTTTCGCTTCTCCCGTGATTCCACCGACGCCGTTCTTGGACGTGTTTCGAGGTGTTGTTGATGAGGAAACGGGTGAGAAACGTACATGTTCTGATTACATGCGAAAAGGTAGTATTCGTGGTAGTGTATTTAATTTATGTTCTGCCACTCTTGGTGCAGGTTGTCTTGCGTTACCTAACACATTTAGAGAATGCGGGATTTGCCTTGGACTTGGTTTATTAATTGTTAGTGTTATTGCTACAATTTATTCCATACGATTAATGTTATACGTTCGTAGAGTTACAAAACTTAAGTCTTATGAAGAACTTACTGTGTTTATGTTTGGAAAAATTATGGGCGTCATTGTTGAACTTAATATAATCATATTCTGTTTCGGTACTTCAGCAGCATATATTAAAACCGTAAATGACATGGGAAAAACAATTGTAGTCATGCACCCGTTTAATAGCTGGCACTTCTTTTCATCACCATACTGTAGCAGCAATAAAGATAATCATCTGCTAACAAATGAACAATGTGGAACTCTGACGCTCGCTACTGTTTTTTTCTGGTTATTGATCATGCTTCCTCTTTCATTTGTAGAAAAGATGAATTCTCTTCGATACACGTCCTTGATAGGTGTATTATCTATTATATATGTTGTCATGGCAACTGTAGTACACTCAATTGGTGATTTTAGTCATAATCATTCATTTGGTGGTGGTTCGGACTATCCTCTAGATACTCAACCTGAGATTCACGGATGGGGTCGATTAGATTGGGATATTTTTAAAGCTATGCCAATAATGATGTTTGCATTCACGTGCCAAGTAAATGTGTTTCAAATACAGAATGAATTAGAACGTCCTTCGGAAAGACGTATGAATAAAGTAGTGAACCGTTCTGTCTTATTAACGTTTTCATTATATGTCTTAATTGGGTTGGCTGGTTACTTAGACTTTGCACAATACACACAAGATGATATTTTACTTAATTTTGATCCACAAAAACAGCCTATGATGGCTATTGGTTTTGCAGCGTTTGCTACTACAGTCGTTCTGGCGTTCCCGTTGAATATTTTCCCTTGTCGCTATACCTTTGATGTGATGATTTATAAGTATGCTTTACGTGGAAAAGAATCTAATCCTCCATTTTCGCACACTCGACATATTATTCTTACACTGATACTTTGTACTGGCGCCTTAGTCGTTGCGTTATTTGTACCAGAATTGTCTTATGTATTCGAATTGATGGGGAGTACTGCGTCTGCATTTGTTTGTTTTGTGTTGCCTGCATTATTTGCCATCAAGTTAGATAATGACCCTAACGTCATGAAGAGATCAAAGTTTCATCGTGTGGCTACTTGGACTCTTCTAATCGGTGGTTCTATTGCCGGAATTTTATCAACAGTTGTTTGTGTTTTAAAATAAATACTTTTTACGTACTAAAAGAGACTTTATTTGATTAATATTTTTTTTAACTACTATTTTTGACACTATCGAACTTTTGTTGCAATAAGTCATATTGTAACTCTGCATAGTTGTATTTTGAAACACTGCATTGTCTTGATTGTTCGTGCTTATAATCTAATGATGGTATTAAGGATGATAACTCTTTCCCAGTATCCTCAAAACGTTTTGTGACTTTGGAAAAGTTTGAACAAGAAGATGACGCTAAAGATGGTTTTTCTGTTGTACCTTTCGTGCTAATTTTGTCCATCAACATCAAAGAAAACAATGTATCTGTCGAGCATTTTTCTATCTGTGTTACATTAGACGTCATTTGAGAATACGTTTAACGTTTTTTTATCGTAAAAGCATCAATTCAATAAATATAAATTGAGAAAGAGCGATGCTCAAGGAAGACTGCTAAAAGTTGTATTTCTTGGGTCCACGGGTAAAAAAACTAAAAAAAAAAAGGTATTTTTTAGTCGATTTGAGATTCGAAATTTAAATTCGAAATTTTAAATTTAAAATTCGATTTAATATTTATTCAAATTTTATTTTACAACACTTGTCAATTTATCTTCATGTTTTTGTTTCGCTAGTAATAATTGGTTTTCTAATATTTTTTTGTGTTCACTTTTTAATGTTGAAAGTTCTTTTTCATGAGAAAGAGTTGTTTCTTTCACTGATTGAGCAATTGACTGAGACATGGCTTCCCATGTTGTCATTTTCGCTTTTTGTGATGAAATCGTTTTTTCCATATTTTTCATTGTGAGTGCTTCATTGTCTCTCATTGATATAATTTCATTCTGCAATGTCTTTATTAAATGTGTTGCTTCTTTAGATTCATGTTTTTGAGCTTCAAGCTTTTGAAGTTCATTTCGATGACGCTCCGCTTGTCTCTCTAACGCTTCTAAGTGTCTCTTGGCTATTATTCTATTTTCTTCATTGTTTTCTCTTTCGTTTTCAGCCTCACTGGCTAACTTATCTTTACGCTTGCATAGCTGTAAAGCTGTCGTTGCATCACGGAGTTCTTTTTTCAATGCTTTTATTTTACGCGTATTTGTTCGGTTCGTATTTGTAGTCTCACGATGTCGAGCAACTCTGAACTCTCGTTGTAAATTTTCTAATTTTTCACCCATTTCTCGATGATATTTTTCTTCCAACTCTTCAATATTACGAGAATGTGTATTTTTTAATACTCTCGTTGATTCAGCTTTTTTTTCAAGCATATTTGTTACAGTCAGCCTTTGCTCAGAGACTGCCATTGCTTCGTTGTTTGCAATTTTCATCATTGCTTCAAGGCTCTTTTGTCGAGTGAGAGCTTTTAGCTCGTCTTCCTCTTTACTCTCTTGTAATAATCGATACATTGAAGCTTCAGCCTTTTTAGCTTCATTTACTTCATTGAAGGCAATATCAACTCTTCTGCATTCCAATTGAGCTTCATTTTCTGCTCTTTCAAATAAAACTTTTAACTTTTTAGCCAAAACCAAAGCTCTATTTTTACTTTCTTCTGCTTCGTCAGCAATAATCATTTCACTTTCTGCATATCTAGTTGCATTAGAAACAAGAATATTGGCTTCATTTTCTGCGATGAACTCTGCTATTTTAGCATCGGTATCGCGCCCAAAAGCTCTTCGTTTCTTTTCAACTTCCTCTAGTGCGTGTAAAGCCGATCTTTGAAGAACTTCAGAGCGATTGGAAACAAGAGACCCCATCTCCGTTATTTCTTCTTCTAGCAACTCAACACAAGCATTTGAAATTTCTAAGGCTTCACACTTTTTTGAATATGCAATCTCATAATCACGTTGTAAAGTATTGGCACTTTCAAGTGCTAGTGCTTCCTGTGCGTATAAATGCCACAATATGGAACTAGCTTCCGTCTTCATATTTTTCATTTCCCTTTCATAACCTTCTTCTACTATTTCACTTGCTTTATTTTTGGATGTCGTATCTGCATCAAAAGATTCTTTTATTGCTTTTGATTCTTTCAATAATGCCTCACAATCTTCTCTTAATACCTGATTAGATAGTTCTAATTGTTCCATCTTTTCTTTCATGTCTAAAACTTCAGCTAAACATTTTTTCTCAATACCCATAGATTTCTTTGCTTTTGTCAATAAAGCATTCACTCCAATACTCGCCATACCTTTTTTTAAATAATGTTAATATTTTTTTGTGTTGTTGCCAAAAGTTGTAGAGCCTATTCTTCTACTTTATTCAACAGAGTCGTGATACTACGTAGAATATCCGATATCTTTACCACTGTAGTACAATCTCTCAAATCGTATCTTCGAAAATTTTTGAGAGAAACAAAAAGACAAAAGGAAAAAAAAAGGGGAAAAAACGGAACAGACCTGCTCTGTTGCATGATGTTGAAAAAAAAATTTTAAAATCGAAAAAAATTTGAATTTTTTTGGAATTCAAAATTGAAAAAAAAGCCTGAGAGAAAGTTTTGTAAGATAAAGATAATTATTCTGTTGTGAGCATTAAATAATGAGATTCCCTGGTACGTTTTCCTTGTATCTTTTAACTATTACCAGCGTTACATATGCTCGCCCACGGCTTCGTTTGTCTGCTCTATCTACAGCAAAAACCACAAAACCGAAACAAAAAGAAACGGTGGCACGGTCACGAAACAGGTTGACTGTAGCGACTACTGAGGTATTATCAGAGTTGGACGACTTTGGCCATGTACTTCGGTTTGCTAGAAGAAAAGCAGTGGGAACAAATGAAGATAAAGGTGAATCAACCGAAGGTAGCACTGAAAAGAAAACAGATGATAAGAAAACAGAGAAAACATCAACTAAAGGTGATAAAAACCATAAAAACGAGAGCGAGAAGAAAACAGGCGAGAAAAACGAGAAAAAGAATGAAAAAGCACCAACAGCGACAGCACCGACACCACCAAGTCTTTCACAACCTTCACTATTAAAACGAAGTTTCCAAAGATTATTTCATGCAATTGATACAAATAATGACAACCACATCACTGTGTACGATATAACTAGAGAAAAATGGCCTCAAATTCTTTTTCGCTTTGCTGACTTAAATGGCGATAAAAAATTGTCAAAGAACGAAATCTTAATCACCCGACATAATTTAATGCAAGTTAGAGAGGAAATGGGTGCTACTTTTGGTCCCATAGGTGATACTATTGATGTTTTTGCACAGCGTATGCTACAAATGGTACTTGATCACATAAATCAAAGTTAGAGCAAAGTTAGCAAGTCGTTGTTGAACATTCGTAAACATTTGAACATTGTTCCTACCATTTTTTCGTAATTAAAATTCCAATTTTTCATTAAATTGGTTTATCATATATTTATAAATTATCAACCATGATATTTTTGAAATTTTGCAAATTGTTTGAAATTGTTCTTGAATTTTTTCTTGAATTTTTTGTTTTTTTTGGTTTTTTAAACTTTTTTTGGGGGTTTTTAGCGGTTTTTAGGTTTTTTACTTGATTGAAGCCAATTTACTAATTTATTTACCATTTCTTTCTAATATTTTTCGTGATTTAAATTTGGATTTGGTACGAATATCCGTACCTAATGATGTGCGGTCAATTGTGTGCGGGCTGCACTGACTCAATATCATACTTCTACACGTTGTGAGTGACTAGTGGCAGGNATATTTTTTCCAATTCTGTAACAACTCATATAGTGTACATTGGTCATCTGGCTTTATTCAATTTAAGTCGGTGAATCATTTGTAGGCATAGTTACTACTCCTGTTTTAACTTTATTGAGTATAGTTGATTTAGATATAGTCACCGTATAAAAATGGCAGCGGATCGCATGAGCCGCAGTGAAGCGCTCGAAATACTACAGTTGTCGCCCAACAGCGCAAATTCTGATTCAGCCGTAAAAAAAGCATATCGTACTAGAGCGTTACAGTTGCATCCTGATAAAAATACGGCAGACCCAACAGATGTAGCAACTGAGAAATTCCAGGCACTTAGTGAAGCCTTTCAGAGATTAGAGACTGAAGAACTGCGGGGTGAGGAAACTGATGAAGATGACTGTTGCATAGATGGGGAAGAGTTTATGTCTCATATATTCGAAATGATGATGGAAATGAAACTTCGTAACGTATTTCACCAGGGTAATCGTCGTAGTCGAAGAAGAAGAGGTCAATATGGACGCGATAGTTCTCCAGGGATTCCTTTTGTATTTATGAACGGTATGCCAATTCCTATTGGAATGATGGGAGAAATGATGTTTGCTAGTGACGATGAGGAATCAGAAGACGAATACTACTATAGTAGATCATACCATAATAATTCAAGTAATCGATGCCGTAGAGCAAGTTCTCAAGAAAGTGAAAAACCTCAAGAAAGTTTTGCTGAAAGAAGTGCTGCGGCGGACAAAGCTGCTGAAGAGTTACTAAGAGAAGAGGAAAAAGAGAAAGATAAACGAACTAAGAAACAGCGTAAGAAAGACAGAAAGAAAAAACGACAAATGGAAAAAAAGAAAGAACGTGAACTGGCTAAAGCAGCCAAAGCGAAGGCCAAAGATGAAGAAAAAAAGAAAATAGCTGAACAAAAACGAATCAATCTTGAAAAATCTCAAAAAAAAGCTAGAGAAATAGAACGAAAAGCAAAGGAAGATGCCGAAAGAAAGCGTGAACAAGCACGTGCAGATGAAATTCGAATTAAAAAACAAGAAGAATTGAGTATGAAAGCTGCTCTAGCATCATCGTTAAAACTTGTAGAACGAGAGAAAAATGAAAAAAAGGCAAAAAGTGAAGTTTGCTACTCAACATGCAGCACAGTGTGCAAGACGAGCATCAAATCACTCAGAAAAGAGTGTAAAACGTTCACTACAACATGTTCTATCTGCACAGAAGAAACAGAAAGACCTCAAAGAAGCACTTAAAAAACAGAAGAAACAGAAAGACCTCAAAGAAGCACTTAAAAAACAAGAATTAGCCGAAAAACAGCGAATTCAAAGACGAGATCGTGAGAGACTTCATAAATTAGAAATAGCGCGACGTAAAAAGGAGGAAGATGATCTGAGCTTGGCTATCTCAGAATCTCTAAAACTTGAAAGGGAATCTCAGAGACAACAAATGCAAAAAATACAAGAAATGAATCGATTGAAACAACAACAAAATGGATCAAAAAACGATCTACAAAATTTACTAGCAAAAACTCGTTCTGAACAATTAAGAAAGCAGAAGCAAAAAACGAATAATTATCAACAGTTTTCTCCAAGTAGAGGTAATACAACTCATCCAAAAAATCGATTTGTATCACCAAACCCTAACCCTAATCCAAAAAATCGATTTGTATCACCAAAAAAACAATTTTCATCATGGAAAAACGATTCATCAGGCGTATATCCTCATGATACACAAACCGATCTCAATGCAGGCTTTCAAGGTGCTCATAATATGAATAATAATAATATTTCAAATCGAAATACAAAATATACAAAAACAAATATGAAGAAACAAAAGCCTATGTGTACTTATTTTGCCAAAGGTCGCTGTAAAAAAGGAAAAAAATGCCGATTTTCTCATGATATTTCGTCTCACAAAAATAACCCTAACCCTTCAACAAATTCGAATAATAATAATAATCGCCCAAATTATACAAATACAGTGTTTAATGATTCAATGCATTCTAATTCAAATCAACAGTATAATGGTAATAATCAATCTTTTACTAATGACGCGCAGAATTTATCACCTGCTCAAGTAAGAAATTCTAGTATAAATGCTTCCAATGTGTTACCTGGTTCTAATAGATATTCAAATATGAATACTACTTCAAATATGAATACTAATTCAAATATGAATACTAATTCAAATATGAATACTAATTACTTGAATTTATTAGGTACGAAATTTGGTACAAATATTTCTGAAACATCTACAGTTGGTGTTGATAATGATGCAGAATTATCATTGAAAATTCAACTCGGTAAACTTAGGGAACAGTGGTTAACTAATGTAGCAACAACAACAAATGATAGTAGTAGTAATATCAACTCAAATTTACATCGGAGTAAAACTCCAGCAGAAGTTATTACCGCAAAAATAAGTGCAAGTTATGATAAAACAACTTCGCAGAATATTTCTCATAATTCTGAAAGATTGAATAATCCAAATAGTAATTTTCTGAATAATCCAAATAGTAATTTTCTGAATGATTCATTTGTCAATGGTCCTAATGTTGGTACAACTTCAATATCTCAAATGAATGGACAAATGAATGGACAAATGAATGGACAAATGAATGGACAAATGAATTTCATGGCAAAATCTTCATATGTACCGAATGTACCGAATTTTTATAATAATTATGATGATGTAGCGTATACACAAGATGAAAAATTTCCTTCTGCATATAACACCTCTTTACCTTCACAATACGATCAAATGAATAATCAAATATTTTCAGAAAATTCAAGAAATGACGTTCAAAATATTGAACAAAATTCGAGTAATGAAGCTTGGAATGAGCGACTGGCCGATGAAGTTGCAAGATTAACAAATCTAACATCTTTTGGAGATTCCGATAGCAACATCACATCGTAGCATACCAACTGAAAATGTTCAAAGAAGAAGAAGTTTAAATCATAAAAAAATGTTTTTTTTATATTGAAAATGTGACATAACAAACATTTTTACAAGTTATCTTTTATCTATAAAATAGTCAATTAATACATCAATTTGTGACTGATTGCAATTCAACATCACAAAAGGGACATAATAAAACATCATTATTCATACAATTATTTTTGATAATAGTAAGAATAAAATTACTGTTGTTTTTTTCCTGAGTGTTTACGTTACATTTGGCTTCTCTTGAGCAACTTGGACAACGAAACCAAATATTATGATTCATACCATTATTTCTTACCTTTTCATCTAGCGGCAGTAAAGTGAATAAACTACGATTACAACATGAACCTTCATTTTCATTGATATACCAATGTATTTTGGAAAAATATTTCAAAAATAAAATCGTTAGGCACAAAATTTCGTACGAAAACTAAATTCGAAATTGAAAAAAAATAAAACATACATCCATATCAATTGTTTTGTGGTTATTCCCTGAAGAAGAAAAACGTTTCAAAATCAAATCTGCAAAATCTTTCATGACAGATACAAGAGAATTTGACGATTTTTTTACATATTGTGAATTCTCCTTCTTACTATCCACATTCGAATATAAATTTGAAACTTGACTGATTTCGTGTAATGCTGAATGTGCAATCGATTCAGCAAGAGAATTCTCATTATCGTTTAACAAATTGCCTCTTTTTGTATTAGACAAAATAGTATTCATTACCTGAATGAGCCAAGTACATTTGATAATGTTATCCAATCTTTGTATCAAAATTTCACGATGCTTATTCGCACCAAGCATACTTCGAAGAGGAGGAGGCCATTCATCAAATGGAATTCGTGATCGATCCATCCATATTAATATAAACTTCCATAATTTAATCCATCGAAGAATATGACCTAAACGTTTCGTAGATGTTGATACATTTCTACTTGTAGATGTAGGACTTTCATGTAACAAATTAAGCATAGTTTTTTTGAAATTTTCATATTCCTCAAGACACCAAAACTTTCGCGAAGATATCAAAGATTCCTTTTGTAATAATACATTTAAATTTCTGTTTAACATTTCTATAGAATCCCATAGAATAAGAGGCATGGAACTTGGCAAATTAGACTTTGATTCTTGTTGCTGCTGAGTTGTACCGTTTACGTAGTGTTCAAATGCATTGATCACCAATTCAGAGTTTTGAAATGAATTGGAAATTACGGAAGGCATCAAGCGGATATGTATATGAGGTCTACTATATAGCATTACTTTATGACGCTCGAAAGTAGAAATAGAAGCGCTATGTACAATAGTTTGATTTATTCCAGATGTTGAAAGGCACAAGCCGGCTACAGGTCCATCCTCTGACAGTAACGGGTGAGATGATTTACGTTGTAAAGAATATGTATTATTATTATGTGTACACTCCCACCACTCAACAACACTGTTACCATTAAATTTTCCCATGACATTGTTTTGAAACTTTGATTGAATATTTCGTACAATACATAAAAAAGCTTTATTTGGATCCATTCCTAATTGTGTATCTAATGAATTTCGAGTTTGTTGAGTGTTACTTGAAGTGTTCAATCTATTATTATTATCATTTTTCTTATTTTGTTCAAGTAATATACGTGCTTCTTTAGAAATGTCTTCAATGAGATCGGGAGTATTGATGAAAACATCATCACTTGTCTTTGGTTTTTCGCTAGAAGTCTGGTCATTAGAATTTGCGTTCAACAAATACGATGAAGGCATCATTCCATCCGTATTTGACTGAGATATTCCAAGTGTTGTACTCATAGATGAATTAAAGTTTTCACTACTAAGAGCTTTAGAAGTTATGCGAGTTAATGATCTAGGTTGTAACCACACAGTTGAAGCTATATTTCCCACATTCTGGAAGTCATCATGAGAAATAAATGCATCTGCATGTAAAGACCAAATTTTTGGTTTCTTTGATTGGACTATTGAAAGCAATGAACCAATGGAAGGGCAGTTATTCACAGGATTGTACCATGATAAAGAGTCTATTGTCTGCCAGTCATTTACAGTGACAACAGCTCTTTGTGTACATGACATAGAAAAAGTACTCGAGTTTTTCTTTAAAAGAATATTCCAAATTTTTATACTACCCTGACAGGAAGCTGTGGCAAGCACAGTTTTGACTGTATTTGTTGTTGAAGATTCTTCAATAATACCCCCAAAACTAATATTTGATACCCAACCACACGTATATGCAGAAAATTGTTTTACTCTAGCATTGGACAATAATTTTGTTTTTATAGTCTCATTAGTGTTTGAGTTAAGGTTACACATAAAATCTGAAGCAGACCAATTAAACAAAGTTACACAGCCATCTTTACTTCCTATACTTAAAATGACTTGGCCAGTATATACAGATTTTTTATCCGAGTCAGGATATAATTTTGAAGTCCATGAAGCACATTGTACGGAAAGTGAATCAATTCTTTTTCTCTTCTCCTTGTAGGATAGAATACTAGGGTTGGAATCATGACTTTGCTTTGACTCGATATTACTATTACTATTATCACTATTTGACGAATGAACAACATTGTCACTTCTTTCCGACCATACAGATGTAGACAGGTATGTACCTAGCATATCCGAAATATTCACAAGTTCTTCAACGGAGGAAATGAGACCACGAATTCCACCACAAACAGATATTGGTTTGTGAATTGAAGCAGTGCCTAGAGACGTAACTGTCGTTAACAAACTACATAAAGCACCACCTCTCGCACTTGGTAATGGTGGTGACCAACATGTAGATAGAAACGATGGAGGTGACCGCAGAGACTCACCAACTAATGGAAAACACGGAATTAAACTTGAGTGGAGATCTTTCTCAACACTGTCAAGAGAGTCAAATAATAAGGAAAGCTGAGGTGATACATGTATATCCTGCGCATACACGGAATATAATACACTACCATCGAGAAATCCTAAAACTGACACAACTCCACCGCGTGCCGTATCACAATCAACAGGTTTCCCGTCTAGATAAACAACGTATCGAATTATAGCGCGCAAACCGCATTCGGAAGCGACGATACAGTTACTATCATGTGGTGCGCCTGCCAGCAAATCAGGAAGCATTTCACACCAATGTAATGATAGCTTTAATAAATAGGTCTTTGTAATATAAACACACTAACAATGCCAATAACACAAGTGACTTCAAAATGTCAATAATTTAATAATTTGTTGTGGGATTTTTCAATATCCTAAAACTGTGTGTGTGTACGCAGATACGATTTATTTTTTCGATCAAAGCTCCTCTAAATTTTGGATTTCGTGTTTTCCTGACAAATTCAGATTTGATTTTGGTAATATGACATGTCACAAACACAGTCTAAAAGAAAGAAACTCCTCATATTGTGCAATGCAGAACTCTGTTGCACGGCATATATTTGGTAGTTTTCAATCTCTTGGAAAATATCTTGAAGAATATGAAGCACAACAACAGAATATTAGTTCTGGTAAGCGTTCTGTTTCAATGTCTTCGACAAAATCTTCGACAAATGTGAAGTGCAATCCAACGGCAACGTCACGGCTTCGACGTCCAAATGATCCAAAAGAATACCTAGATTTACTGCGTGACTGTTATGTTGCCGAGACTAAAACGAATGGAACTGCTCGCGAATGCCGTTTTTTGCCAAAGTTTCGTCCGCCAGAACAAACTCAAAATGAAGTAGTTAATCGCGTCATTGCGTGTGCTTTCAAATCGTCAAAAATGTCACAGAAGCAACATGAAATGCATCTTCTCACTCGGGGTTATCAAAAACAGCGACCCGGTGAAAACAATGGTATAATAGGTCTTCCCGGACTAATGTGTCATTTTCCTAACACAATAGTGAATATTGTAACACAAAAGGCATGGTGTTTTCTCCTTTCTCGGATTGGCGACGAAATGATGCACGTATTTTTTCATTATTCATTTCAAATATTTTGTTCAATTTCATTTTGTTCAATTTCATTTTGTTCAATTTCATTTTGTTCAATTTCATTTTGTTCAATTTCATTTTGTTCAATTTCATTTTGTTCAATTTCATTTTTTTTCTAACGAATTTTTTCATTTGACGTATTTTTTATAGTACATTATTTATTATTACACAAGATATTATTATTGAGAATGTCTAATGGTGCATTTATACAGTTAACTGGTATTCCTGCAAACTCAATAATAAAATCAAACATTCCTAATTATAAGGAATTATATGAGAAACACGAAAAACCTAATTCTACTAAAAAAAATAAAAACGGGACATTTCCAATGTATGTTTTTTTTTCAATTTCGAATTTATTTTTTTTCGTACGAAATTTTGTACCTAACAA